>PVJX010011564.1:0-53164 GCA_004027295.1 Dolichotis patagonum | reverse complement strand
CTTTTTTATCAAAAATGAGATATTATAATACCCATTGATCATTCTCTGTTATTTGGTTCAGAAAGCCCTGGAATTCTTTCACTATATGCATGCCTTTATACTATTGTGTTATGTTTGATATTATTGTAATTGAAACTATGCTCAACTATAGCAGAGTAAGAGATATGGCGTTAGATACTGTTGATGTCCAGTTGACTTACTGTAAAGTACTGTGTTGCCTATGTTGTCCTCTTCTGATCTGCTCTGTACTGCCCCCTTTTGTTTTATTCTCTTTTAAATAAAAAAAAATTAAAAAAAAAAAGAATCAGTGAGTTGAAGAGCTGGTTCTTTAGAAGACTAATCAGGGGATGGTGGTGCATGCCTGTAATCCCAGCACTCGGAAGCCGAGGCAGGAGGATCCTGTGACTTCGAGACCAACCTGGGCTACAAAGTGAGCTCAAGGCCTGCCCAAACTACACAGAAAGACCTTGTCTCAAAAATACAAAAAAAAAGAAGAAAACTAAATAAAGTTGATAAACCAATAAAGAATCTTAAAAAGAGGAAAGAAAAGAAATTCATGCAATTAGGAAGGAAAATGCTGAAATCATAAGGAATCCTGTGGAAATTCAGAAGATCATCAATACCTACTCTGAGAACATATACTCTATTAAAATGGAAAACACAGAAGAAATGGATAGATTCTTAGATACATATGAATTTCCAAACCTGAATCAAGAGAAGATATAAACATTTGAAATAATCCAGCATCAGTAAACGGATTTGGAAACACAGACCCTCGGTCTCCTTTCCAGGCCTGCTGGGTAGCAAGCTGAAATTCGATAAGGTACACAAGACTTGAGAATCACTGCTCTAAACCCTGGTTCCTGTTTCAGCTTTGCTTCTTACATTCTGACAGCAGCTCTGGCTTACCATGGCTGTCTCTGCAGGCATCATTCCCCATGTCTAAGTACGATTCTGTGAGGGAGTCATCTCTGCCGAATGTCCGCACATCCCTGCACGACTGTTCCCAGGAGGGCCTTTCCGCTGTGACCCCCCACACGTACATGTACACTTTATAGGTGACAATACAGCATGGTGTCTAAGACGTTATTGAATGTACACTAGTGTGACAGGCATTTTTGATAACTTACACAATAATTTTCTATCATACTCATTTACACGATGTTCTCTAACTTCAGGGATGGTAATGGAACTCATCGTTGAGAAAAAAAATACAACTGTCTGCAATACACACCAAACTGGAGGTGCATTGGAGAAGCTGCTACAGAATGAACTGTCTCTCTGAGATCTCCCAACAGTTGCCAAGGAAGCATGTTTTCGAAGCTCAGAGAAGCAAAGGAACATGTTTATGGTCACATAGTCAGAAGTCTTTGAAGTGAACCTCAAACCAAGGGATGAATCAAGCAACTCAGCTTTTCTTTTCTCTCTTTTTTTAAATTTTGTTTTTTTGAAACAGGGTCTCACTATGTAGTGCAGACTGGAGTTGAACTTTGCTTATGTAGCCCAGAATGACCTTGAACTCATTGTGATCCTTCTGCCTCGGTGTCTTAGAGTGCTGGGATTACAGGAGTGCATCACCATGCCCAGCTGAGACTCAGCTTTTATTTTTTTCTTTAATTTTTTTGGTACCAGGGATTGAACTCACGACCTAGTTCTTGCCAGATAGACACTTATGCCACTAACTTTCAGCCCTGAGACTCAGCTTTTAAACACTGACTTTTACCTTTGCTCTGCCTTTTAAGGTCAGTCATTACATATCTTTCATTATATATGGGATAGAAATAAAAATATCTACCTCTTAAAGGCACTGAGAGTTTTAAATGAGACAATGTAGTCAGAGAAAGGAACTGCACATGTTTTAGTGTGTTCTGTAAATGTTAAGAATTGGATCTATTTTATCTAGCACCAAATGTGTGAGAGCAGTGCTGAATAAAAACTTCAACAGACTGAACCAAAGTTAACCAGTTTCCTTAATTAGCAGGATGGTATACATCTACTTGGAAGAGAAAGAAGCAAATAATAAGAAAATGAGCTGGTATCTATCCCTTTTTAAAAGAAAAGTCTAAGAAATATTCTGGGTTAATAATAAGTCCATCATGGCTGAAATATATTTTATTACCACCTGACCTTGGTAATGAGAATTATTTACAGTTATCAGGGTCAAAATATTAAGAAATGTATGTGGAGGAGGGGAATGTATTGTTGGTATTCAGGCTTCCATGTAAGGTCACTGTCACCAATATGAAGTTGGGGGCATCCAGGGAAGAAGGCTAAGGTAACAGGAGAGAGCAAATAAATATGAGCAAAGAGCCCTAAAATTTGCCACAGCAAACACTGACAGCTGCTCACCAGGAGCCCCAGGGGTCTGAGTACTTCCATATGTAAATTCTTTTAATCCTCAAAATAACACTAGGAGGTAGGTACTATAATTATTTCCATTCTACAAATAGAAATGGAGGCTCAAAGTTAGCCAATTTGCCAAAGTTTGCAGAGCTAGAAATTGCTAACCAGTTCCAGTAGTTGAACTCAGTCAGTCTGGCTCCAAGGACATGATTCAGAAACTTTGCACTCTTTGCAATAATTTTGAGCATGGACTCCAACTTGGTGGTAAGTCAGGTGAGAACAAATACTGATTTACCAACCGCTGTGTTCCAGACCTTCTATACTACCTAATATTTCCTAATGTTACTGAACTGCCTTATCTTTCTCTCCATCCACTGATGATTTAACACTGCAGCCAGAGGTAACTCTATTAATGTCCGTCCCCATTTTGGGAACCATTGTCATACTCCGAGGTCATTATGTTTCCCAAAGACACAAGCCTGTAAGTAACAAAGATACTTTGTCATTGTGATCTTATTCCATTCCCTTGAAACCAAATATCCCAGTTATAAAAGAAACAGAAGAAATATAGTTTACCTCAGCCTTCATGTATCAATCGTGACTTTGGGATGATAGGCCTGGCGCCAGTCTGATTTCGTTGAGAAATACACCTCACATGAGATGATTTGGAGATGTATTTGCAAATTCTTTTCAAGAAGAAGAGGAAAAGAGAAGAAATAGGAAGGGACTGTTAGAGCGAATGTGGGTGTGACATTTGTAAAACAGAGAGGGAAACAAGGGTGGTTAGATAGGAAGCACTTCAAACTGTAGGGCAGTTCTGAGAATGCCTGGGTTACAGCAATGAAACAATCCCCAAAGAGAGTAGCCATTAACGTATGCTATGAGACACAGCGGGCCCAGCTCTAGGAACCCCACTTTGCACAATGACTGCCTGGGACTTGGGGACAAAGGAAAGTGACATGGTCTCTGAGTGAAGACGGTACGGGCAAAAAGAGAAGGAGCAGAGGCTATCGGTCAACTGCAGTCCTCACAGCAGGGTCCCCTGTCATTGCATCCTGGTCTTCTGATCTACAAACAGAGCTCCCCATCAAATACACCCCGAGGCACTCCAGTTCTGCTTTTTCAGCCATGACCTCTGAACCTTTCCAAACTCTTCCCATAAGCCAGTCCCAAAGGCTCTTGAACCACATGGTAAGGTAGTCACATCAGTGGCCCCACTCCCAGTACCAAACTCTGTCTTAGTTACTTTTCTCTTATTGCTGAGACAAAATATCCAACAGCCAAAGTTAAAGGGGGAAAGTTTTGTTTAGTTCACAGTTTATACAAGTGTTCGTCCATAACCGGCTGGCTCCAAGGCAAGGTGGCAGGGCAAACAGGCACTGCAGAGGAGGAAAGGTTCATGGTGGGCAGAAGGTAGCAAAGCAAGCAAGAGATAAGAGAACCCAATTTCTATGTCTTATATTGCATCTTACCTTCCTTACCATGAGTCTCACACTCATCAATGCAAAGTACCTCTTGAACATAGTTGAAATAGTGTACAGCGTACCTGGTACTTGTCAGACAGCAATAATTTTGTTTTACCTTTTCCCCTTTTGTCCTTCTGTCTTATTTTCCCCCTTCTGTTTTCCTTTGTAGCTTATTGACAATCCATATTTCAGTAACTACTATACCACACATTATTCCTACAAGGTGCTCAGGTAAGTATGTTTGTGGGAAGACCCTAGTTAAAAACATGGGCATGCACACTGATTCTCACAGATACACAAGTACAGCATAAATTGAGCAATGCTTAAGTGGACAAATATATAACAAATACTAGTCAATGACTGGTTTCCTTGACTATCTGTTTCACTGTGTCTGCAGTAAAACTCAAGCCAGTGGTAGGACATGCCCGCAGTTCTGGTGTGAACACTTGTCAGCTCACACAGGTATGTGGTAGGTGAGGTTGGGCTCCTCTGTCTTCATTATCATACATGTCTTCAATCAGTGTCTATAGGTCTCATTGGTTTTGTGTAGGTCCTTTAGGACACTGTCACTCCTGATCTCAGGAAACTCACGGTGCCTTCTGTTTCAAAATTAATACTATGTCTTGACTCTGATAAAAAATTTTTGCCTTTCTATTGCTGCCACAGAAGTTGTGCTTTCAGATTTTTTTCCTAGGGTACAGTTGAGAGGACACTGCTAGGGTTTTGGTTTTATCCATGTATTCTTTGACTAGAATTATGTTTGGCAAAAGCAGTGGCTTCAGACCCAGACAAAAATCCCTTATTCCTTTTTCACCCTCTTAATGTCCTGCATCTTGAAAGCTGCCTTCTTTAAGTTCAACAAATTGCCTAGTAAGTACTGAAGATCCAATATGCTCTGTGTGTCTCATAGAACTAGTGAGGATCCCAGGGAATATCATGAACTCATGCCATGTCACAAACACAAGAAATTCCCAGGGGGCAATGTGAAGAATCTTGTTACTGTTGCAAAGTCTATTAAGAGCAGATCATGTTTGAGCTAAGTCTTGAAGGGTGAAAAGGCACCTGTTAACTAATAAGAATAGTAAGGAAGCATGACAACACAAGAATTAGATAATAGATTAAAAAAGATGAAGAACATATAATTTTCAAGAAATGTAAGATGAGGTTCAGAGGTACAAGGTTTCAAAGCACTCCCTGAATGGTGTAAAGAGGCCAGATCATTGCATACTCTGTGAAGGTCTGTCTTATTCCAGAGGTGTAAGAGTCATTGAAGGCCTCCTACATAGCCCAAGGGTCATTTGTGTGTTTTAGAAAAATGTCAATAGTAGCAGCGCAGACAGGTTTTAGGAAACAGATTATAAGTCCTGAAGGGAAATACGAGTGGAGCCCTGAAGTGGGCCATTAACACAGAAGATAGAAAATGATGAGGAAAATAGCTGGAGGTTGGAGTGACAAGATTTGTATTGGTCAAATTCTCCTTCCTTGGTCAAAATACCTGAAACGGACAATTTAAAGGAGGAAAGGTTTATTTTGGTTCATTGTTTCAAACCATATTTAGGTCAGCTGACTCCAAGGCAGAAACATCATAGCAGAGAACACCAGGGCAGAACTTCTCACACCACGGCCTCTGGGAAGCAGAGAACAGGGAACATCCAGAGAGGCAGGAGCCGGCTATTAGATATAGCCAACCAGGCCACACATACATGACTTACCCAGACACACTTACTACCCTCCTAGGTATCTCTCAAGCTGACCCAATTGACAATCAAGATTATCTGTCACAGAAATATTTGGTGCAGAAACATGCAGAGCTAAAGGAAGATAATTATCTGAGGTCTCAGTCCCCATTTCTTAAAATCTCTGGGGAAGAACTTCTTACACTATGACAATATTTATGGTTATATGTTCTTAAAAGGTAGGACACATTAACATAAAATTTATACAACATTCTATAAGGGTAAAATACTACTATCACATGTGGGTTCAAACATAGTATGTATAATGACAATTGTGGTAAACACAAAAAGGGGAAGGAACTATACTAATATATGTGAAAGGTGTTTTGGTATAATTTCAGAAATCTTTGCCATTGGGGAGCAATATTCATCTTTAATGAACTTTCACTGACTGGGTTGCTATACCCATGAAGTCAAAGAGGAAATGTCACTGGAATCAAGCAGTTCTGTTTAGCTTCTGCTCTGTGTTGAGATGTTAAGCTTGGTCAGTAGGATTTTTAAAGATATATTTCCCCACACTAGTGAAAGCAGGAAGTGAGTAGATTCTGTTAGAGTCAGATCTGCTATTTCCAGAGCTGGAAGATACTGTGAGTAGGGCATAAGGCTGACAGGCATCATGGACACAGGTCACGTGTGCCCCAAGTCCATCGCCATAATATGCTTCCTGAGTGTCTGATACAAGGCTGAAATGGCATTGAGGGTTTTACATGATCCCACAATAAAACTCCATGCTAAAGAGAAGTGGTTCCCTCTTTTGTGTAAAGAAGAAGATAAGAAATAAAATGACTTTCCCAAAGGCATCTTGTGAGTTAATGGGTGGCCAGAAGTCGGTCCTAGTTTGAAGGCTGCTTCCAAAGTCTATTCGAATAAACTCTATTAACTTTACCAGTTGTTTACTAGAGCTCCATTTAGCAACTATTGACAGAATATTTTCATGGACCAGGCACTGTGTAAGTCTTCAAGACTCTATAGATGTGTAAAATGTACCCACACCCTTGAGAAACAAAATAAAAGAGCAACAGACGGAATTTCAATGTAAAGAAATAAATGGGATGTAGGGGAATGAAATAAGTACTTCGGAAACGTACAATTAAATTGGAGTTCAAGAAAGATTTCCAGGAGAATGTGATGTTTTCCCCGTATTCTAGGATAATCTATGAGATGCAGTGAGACAGAGGTGTGTGAGACAGGCATTGAGCAGCAGGAGGACCTTGAGAAAGGTCCTAAAGCTGGCCATGGAAGACTGTGAAGGCTCAAGATCACAAAGAGACTTACTTGCATATGGCTTGTCACACTTTGATAACTCCAGTTTTATCTTTGACAATGGGCATCCCCTGATGGTTTTGAGTCAGATTTTTGTGCTAGAATGATCATTTAGGTTGAATTGAACATAGTGATATTTTAGTCAACTTTCTGTCACTTTTCCCAAACACTTGAGAAAACAACTTAAAAGGAGGAAACATTTAGTTTGTTTCATAGTATCAGAGGTTTTACTCAATGGTCAGCTGGCTCCAAAACAGAAATGGCGTGGCAGAAGAAAGGTGTTCACCTTATGGCAATGAGAAAGGAGAGAGAGCAGGGAGAAAGCCAGATGGAGACAAAGGGGCTGAGGAGGAGATCCACCTGACAGAGGTACATCCCACTGACCTACTCCTCTAAGCAGGGGCCACCTCCCAACAGCTCACTGAGCTGTGAACTCATCAAGAGGCTTCAGTCTTTGATGATGTTAACAACATACAGTCTAATCACCTTCCAACAACTGCACATTGGTACACATGAATCTTTAGGAGGTCATTTTTGAGACATATCATAGTAAGTGGATTTTAAGAGTTTGAGGGGATTGCAAGTGATGTGGACAGAGAGAAAAAAACTGGCTAGAATGAGCAGCAGGCAGCATTAGCCTCTCTCTTTCATCCAATTGTCTCTTTCACATAAGACAATCCCTACTATATTCTAGAAAGTCACAGCCTTTCCACTTCCAGTCCATGTGCTTCAGTTGGAGACAGCTTGGATCCAGGCTTTAGTGCTAAGCACAAAATGCTGGTGTGGACAGAGCACAGAGGATTATATTCTTGTTATGACAGTGACTGTTTTATGCAAGCAAGGACACAAGATCGATTTCAAGTCTATGAGGTGCAATGATACTTTTACTGAGACAACTGGGCAAGGCAGGTACTTAAATCTAGCAGGGCATAGAACTGGTATTGTTGGAAGCCCTTCTGTCACTATGTAGAATCCCAAAAAGAAGGTGACATGAACACAGTGAGAACCAAGAGAAACACATTGCTTTTGATCAATTCCTGGATCAAGTCACACATGAAAACTGCTCAGAAAATCTATTCAATAACTACACTTTTTTTAAGCCCAAATTTCTATTGGATCTGTCATTGAAGAAGGAATTTTTAAAAATTCCCATCAGTAGAAGCCATTCGCAACACTATAGACCGGAGAAAAACACGAGGCTTTGAACTGGACAGAATCTAGCTGTATAACTTCTCTGTGGGCTTCCATTTTCCCTCAGATTACAGACTGAGTCTAAGGGATGTCTGAAGCTTGTCCTTGTCCTTCCCTTGAGCTAGATTGGAATGTGGAAATTTTTCTGGTTCCAACTGGAAGTCCTAGGGTTAATGCCTGCTGGGGTACTCATGGAATAAGACAAGACCTACTAAAGACAAGGCACCTGGAGAGGCTACGGTTTATCCTTGCCCCCTGTCTCATCTTTGTCCTTGTGAGAATGCTTTGTTCTTTTTACTAGCCCACTGCAGTCACCGTTACTGTTCCTGGAGACACCCACTGCCCTTCATCCATTGTTCTTGACTCAGATGTAGTGAATAAGTGCCAAGGTTCTAGGTACCTTGTGCCCTTTTGTTTACCAAGAACAACTGGCCACCTCAGATCTGTGGCCACACCTCTATGTTGTCTCTTGCTCTTTCTTCCCTCCATGCACTGTAACATTTGGCAACAGACTGGTGACTTACTGCAGGGCTTCCTGGAAACTGCCACTGTAGCAAGGTTCTTCAGTACATTTCCCTTTCTGCAAAGTGGGTTTGCTTAGGTAATATTTAAGGTTCTTCCTTAACAGTTTTGTGTCATCTAACATCTTATAAAGACAGAAAATGCCTCCTCACCAGCAAGTGGAATTGCCCCACAATTATCTTGGTTCATCCTTGAGCAGAGAACTTGAAATTCACTGAGAAACAGAAAGGAGATTCATAGCTAAGGGGAAACTTTCAGGCAGCTGCCCTATTCTTCTTTTTGAAGATGTTCCTAAGAACCCTCTGTCAACTATACATACTCCTCCCTCCACAGTAAGGAAGATTGCCACATGAAAAATTTATTAGTGCTCTGGGTCTCAAACTGTTTCTTCCCTCGCTTGAGAGAGTTCATAATTTCCCCTGAAAAGACAGTGAATTTAATCTGTTCAGAGGAATACATCTCTGAACGTTCAATCTTGCCAAGACAGAAGGTAAGATGTGCATTTGCTTCATGTGACATTTTGCATAACACTGCCTGCCTCTCCTTTTGTTTGTAGTAATAAGAATGTGGAAAGGTCATTAACAGATGATGCAAAATGTGGATTTAATTACATGGTAACATCCACAGATCGGAATTTAAAGTCTTATGTTTATACTTTCATGCACAGCAAGAAAAAAGTGGTTGTGTTATATAGATAGCTATAGTGCATTTGGAAGCAAGCAGAAATTCTTTTATGATACAGGCTTGATGGAAAGCCTGTGTATACTTGCTTAATGAAGTCATGCCTCATGCTTCTCATAGAACACATTGCATTTGATTTAGTTCCTCCAACATTACTGAACTCTGTGTTACAGGCTGGGGATGTGAACATGAAAAATGACATGATTCATGTCCCCACAAAGCTCAAAATTTGTTAGTGGAGAAAGGCAGGCAAGCACATATTTAGAGCCCAACATGATAAGAGAAATGCAATGGGCTTGTACAGGGATGGAGGTGGTATCGAGGGAGGAAAGATGGACTATATGGGAAAAAGAATCCTAAAAAAATCATACTTGGGATGGACTTTAGAAAAATGAGGAGGAATTCATGCTGTTACTGTGTTCCAGGGAGAAAGAAGAGCATGTGCCCAGTCAGAGGATGAGGCAGACTGGTGTCCGGCTGGTGATAACTGGTTCTTTGTGGATGCAGGTAGTCTGCACAGAGGAGCTGTGATAGGGAGGGAGGCTGAGATGACTCCGTGAGACATGGCAGGAAATGAGGTAACCCCAAGAGTCCAGACAGGGTTCTGAGCACAGCACTCAACAGAGAGACAGACCTGGTGACAGTGGAAGGTTGGAGTGGGGGCGCTGGGTGCCTGGCTATTGTGTGGAGGTAGAAGTGACAGGTGGGTGAGCCAGAGATGGTGTGCAGGTCTGTCTGTCTCCACAACCAGACTCGTCCTTGCACACTCACATGCATAGCCTGCCTCTCCTGGGCACACATTTTCTTCTGCTCTTTACTCCGTGACAAACTAAAGAGTCACCTCTTTCCTTGCAGAACTGAGCCATCATTTTAGGAACTAATTTCTAATTTTCAGAGAAGACATCCAAAAATCTTCTTAACCTCACAGCTAAACAAAGATTTCTAATATTAAGATAGGTGAGATTTATATCTTCGCCTGCCTGATTCCTGTATCAACATCTCATTTTATTTGCAATTTGAGTAAGAGAGGAGTGTAAATCATAAGCCCTTTCAAAGACCAATGTCTGAGTTCAATTTTTCTTTTTCATTTACACTCAGCCATAATTTTCAAGAATGAATATAGTTATTTAGGTCGAGGCAAGAGCTCTTGACTGCGTTGTTTTCTCCTTTGCATGCAGCTTCCTGGCACACATTTCTTCCTACAGCATCCTTCCTACAGCCTTGGTCACAGCAAGGACGGAAACTTCATGCACTACCCCACATTTTGTAGCTTCCAGTCCTTAATAAGCCGCATGACTAGGAACTTTAATCCTTCAATCATTCATGCCATAGATATCTATTTGGGATGATGGGGGGGGCTTTCTCAATTTTCCACAGTTAATAAGGTTTGGTCCCATAGCGGGCATAAAAGTAAAAAAAAAAAAAATCCAAATTATTCCTTCATTGTCTAAAAAAGCTAAAATTGCTTTCCAACTGGCTAAGAGTTCTCTTAGAGGATCTAGTTAATTATGTCTTGAAACTAATGATAAGCCCACTAAGCTTAATGATCACTCAATATCTCTTAAAACAACTTAAAAAATCACTTCTCCAATGGTATCAAATTAATGCAACTCAAGACTATTCTAGCAAATGATGCAGAGACTCCATCAATACAATAGTAACAATTTAGGCATCTCAGACTGTTATTACTCTGTATGCTGAAGCCATAAAATTCAGTTTTTATTAGTTCAAGCTGATGTATAACCAGTTCCTAAGCATGGGGGATTAAACACATATTTTGGAGTTTCTAATGTGCAACTTACTCCCTGTTTGAAATGTATTATCTCATTTGATTTCTACATATATTTTAAAGGTAAAGAAACAAAAGCACAGAGATATTAGGTAAGCTTCCTGTTGTAATACAGTTAATAAGTTCTAAAATACAACTGGGAACCAGGACTTTCAAAGCTCATTTTTTTTCAAGGAATAAAAGATCAACCACTGAAATTTTTTGCCTGAAAATGTGAAATATGCAGCAACATAGTGAATTTGAATTCACTCTGTCACTTTTATGCCTTTTCAAATTCAATATGCAAACAAATCTATTAATAAATAACTTCAAAGAAGGAATTCACATGCTGGAGAAAGTTGAAGGATTGTATCACATGTAGATAAACATGGGGGAAATATGTCTGTTCCATGTAAGGAAACATGACACATTTTAGCCAATTCAGGAAAAATATTGTTTATCCAAAACTAAAAATAATTTCCTTATTATAAGAAATCAGTTTATTGATCTTGAGTTACACCAGAGAAATTCACACAGTATTTTGTGTGTGTCTGCTTAGGGAAGATAACTTAATTATTGTATTTAAGTCAATAATGATAATGAAGCATCTTAGTATTGTTCTCTTTCAATAATGAGAACAATTCCCTTGAACATAGGTACTGCTCTTCTTAACAAATTACTTTCATTGAACTAAGTTTATTTGATCTTCACAACAGTTTTAGCAGGATTAACACCTTGATTTTAACAAAAATGTAGTTGAGGCTCATCGAAGTCAAATGCTATCTATAGTCAGGACACTGGGGCAGGTGAATTGGATTTCAACCCTCAGGCTTTGCCCTCTGGTACATACTGGCCCCAGAGAACCAGTTCTCCACAGTCAGAGACTTGAAAGAGCATTTGGACTCTGGTAAATTATTTTAGGTTCCTAAAATGCTGGGAATTTCTGAAGATTCTAGATGAATTGCACCTTTCATTTCCATGTAGCTTCTAAAAGAAATTGATGGGAAAAATACTCTCACTAGTAAAGCACCAAACTCTCCTTTTTGAAATACACTTAGGGTTTGCAGATTGATATGAGACCTTAATGGTCTTTGTGTTCACCTGGTTTCCATTGCTACAACTAAATACCTGATACTAGGCAGTGTGTAAGATGAAAAGTTCAATCAGTAGAGTGGTCTGTCTTAGGTGAGTTCAGTATTTATCAAATACCATTATAATCACTTGTATTTAATTCTTCCCTCTGAGCTACATACACTTTTTAGGGTTTCTTTCTTGGAGAGAGCAGACAGTGATCCACTTCCTGTTCCCATGTAAGGGAGAGTTTCTTCCTCACTTCTTTGGGTGTCTCATTTCCTGTCCTGTATCAGCAAGCTTTTTATACTGTACCCAATCTAAAGGAGCTCCTTCATCCCCATAGTTTCGTTTGTTCCATACTCTTACTTATTTTCTGTGTAGCTCTTATCATTAAGACCACATTGTGATTAATTTGTCTCATGCATGTTACTTCTTAAAAAATGATAAGTTTCATGAGGGTAGAAACTTTCTTTCATTCACTGGTGTGTTCCAAAGTTTGGACTCATCATAGTTGCTCAAAGAATATTTGGTGAATAAATGAAAGGGTAAAGATACAAAAGGAATCATAGAACTATTGTTCATGGTCAAGCTTAATATTAAAGTAAAACTGGAATCCACTGAGAGAAAAAAATGTGATGAACATTTTTTCCTAGCTTCAGTGTCTAGCTGATGTAGTGAATAGCTCTAATGGTCATTCAAAGTTTGGTCACATCTTACTATTTTAGAGAGCATCTTTTACTTTCAAGATGGCAGAGGTTAAGAACCATCTCCGCAAAGATGCAAAAGTTCAGCAACCTTAGGATGAATAGTTTTTTGATTAAGCCCAGGGGACAATATACTCTAATGTCTTCACCTGATACTATACAATAATGATAATCAATAATTACTTCATTTTTGGTGGTGGCAAGGTAAAAATAAGCAATGTATCCACACACACAGTGCAATGTTTGGTACATTGGTGAACACTCAACAAAGCTAAGGTGGTGTGATTAATATTATCTTTCAATCTGCTTGGGGTTGGAGTAATCATGGAAGACCACAAATAAGTTGATGATTTTACAATTTCTGTTGAAAATTTCTTCTCATCCATTGTAAGATATCTCTTCTTTCTCTATTCTTTTAATATTTCTGAAATTAAAATGCACTTTCTGAAATTAAAATTCACTTTCTAATAGCCACGCCACCATCATGACTTCAATCTCACAGGTTCTGTGTGCACATCGAAATGGTGAGAAGGAGCAATAACAGCTAATCCAGACACCAACATGAAGCATATTTGAAGAAATGTTGTGATTCTAGCACAGGAGGCATAGAGAATGATACTGGGCAGGAAGAAAAAAATTCAGTGACTTGGGTTCAAATAAAATTTTTAAAAATTGGTTACAGTGAAGAAATTTGTGAAGAAGTTTAAGAAGTGAGCTGTATATCTACATGGGTGATTTTATATCCACATGGGTGATACTGTGTGATTGTCTAAATTTTGTAAGTATGAAAGTGATTTTGAATAAGGATAAGATAAATTTCACGTAGTAAAAGCATTTTAGTACAGTTTGCTTTTTCCTTATTAGACATATATATTAATGGTACAATTTACAGGTGATGACATTTAAGGTGTAGTAGCATACATTATGTAGGTAGTTATGGAAAACTACAGAGAATAAATAAGAAAAGACACCACATTATTATTCTAAAAATATTAGTCAATTTACTCTTTGAAGACTGATTCCTGTGATGTAGTGGATAAAATATGACCAAGCATCATTTCAACCAATACACTGAACTCTGTGTTGCTCCATAACCCCTAGCCTCAAATTTTCAAGAAGAGTGAGTTCTAGTACTAGTAACAAGTACATGCTTTTGAACAAATTGGCAAGCTAAGAGAATGAAAGCTCAAATAAAAATAATATAAGCCACAGTTTCTCTTTATAATCTGGATTTTTGTAAACTGTGGCTTATAATCATTGGCATGCCCTGTCCACCTTTTATTTTTCTTTTTGAGATTCCTTTACTTAGCCTCTCTCAACCTACCTAGTTCTCTTCCAGGTCTTTTCAAGTACATGTTTTCTTTCAGGTCACCCTGTAATTTACCATGTAAACCTGGTATACATCCATGAATTAAATGGGGAATACTATGATTTGAAGATGCCTCCCCAAAATTTCTGTACTGGAACTTTGCTGGCTCCCTGAGCTCCTGTTAGGGGCGGGGTCCAGTTGAAGGCATCTGGGCCATGGTGGGTGGAGGCCTCATGAAAGGATCAATATCTTTCTCCTGGAAAGGTGAGCTGGGGGAGGTCTGCCTCCTCTTCTTTCCTTCACAGAAACCAATTTACCCTTCTGTTTCACGGTATGAGTTAAAACAGCATGAGGTCTTTACCAGATATGCCTGCCTGACCTCAGAGATGGCAGACTCTAGAACCATGAGCCAGAATAACTCCCTTCCATTAGTTATTTTGTTTTGGGGATTTTGAGACAGCATCAGAAAATGGATTGAGAGGAGCTATTAGAAACTACAGTGGGAAATAAGTACAAATGGGAGCTGTGCCAAGAAAACACAAGTGTTTGTGCATAGTGCTTGATCTGCTCTGGATAATGTCTTCAGTCAGCTGGACAAATATATTCCATGCCCTGTTCCCTTTTCTAATTCTATTCTTCCTCCTTTACCCAGTAGGGATCAATTTCCTACTCCATATTTTGTATATTCAAAGGACCACAGTTTGATCTCAGGGTAGGACTTACTGGACTGAAACTCCTGTCATAAAATGTCTAAGCCCAGAGTGAATTTTTTAAAAATATCATTTCTTCTTCAACAAAATGCTTTCAAATAATTTTATTTTACTGTGCTTTGTCTCTACAACTAGATGATAAAGATTTGTGGTAAAATATTTTAAAGATTTTTCTCACATTTAGCCTAATGATAAAAATAAAATTTGCATCTTTTTGAAATTAAGTATGAATTCAAGTACAATGACAGCAATTTCTACAGTTAATCTTGATAAAAGACAGTATTACATCTGAGAAAATGTAGTGATGCAACTCCTGGAATATGTTTTGGGTGTATGATTATATCCCATGTGCAAAACGCCTTCCCATTTCTTATCCTGTTTTAGTTTCTCAATAAGGTAAGTACTCCCACTCCATTTGACAGTAAAAGTAACTGAGGGTAAAGAAGCTAACTAGTATAATGAGATACTACCCAATCACAAACATCAGAAAAATTTAAAACATAAATAGTATTCCTTAAAGCTTTGGATGCTTCTGTTTTCTAATGCTGTGAAATGTAGAATCATAATAGACATAACATGAGGTGGTATTTTTAAAGAAAAATATCAACTGGTATAAAAATAGGACTTAAAGTTCAGCTGAGATTTTTATGTAATCTTGTAGTCCTTCCAACTGTTCTCCAAAGAAATTCATTTATATGTTTTATTTATTTATTTACATTTTATTTTATGGTACCAGGAAATGAGCCCAGGACCTTGTGCTTGCCCGGCAGGTACTGTGCCACTAAGCTGTGTCCTCAGCCTCTTATATGTTTACTAAAGTTTCTACTATAAAACAAAGTGTGAGCAAACTTTGTTTATCAAACATGTTAACCAACTGTTAAAGATTTTTTGCTTCTCAAATAATATATTATTAGAAAATAAAATTAAGTTTTATATAGTAGCAAGGCCTAGAGACCCCCAAGACTGATGTCTTTTATCATAATGTCAGCTTGGAAAATCAATGATATACAGAAATAATGTGAAATGTTGAGTGGTGAATATGAGCTTATCACTTGTCATGAGGCACTTGCTTTTGCAGTTTGGAAAAATGGACACAAAATACCATAAAAAGGCAAACAGAAAAAATATGAATATAAATAAATGAGCAGAAAAGAGTTTTACAAAAGAGCCAAAGGATGACACCCTAGGCCCCTAAGTTAATGAGATGTCAACATCAACTCTCTGGAGTGAATCTGAGTCTCTAAGTGAATTAGTTTCTGGCTTCTGGGAGCCCAAAAGGAACTCAGACAGAAGTAGCAGGATCCTGAACACGGCAAACTTACCGAAGAGTCTGAGGGTACCAAGGTCTTCCACTGATGTTCTTGCTTTGTGCAGGAGATTTCTTCCCCAGCTCACTCTTCACCATACCTTAGCAAAAGTCATTAGCTTGCTTCTTTGACTTCAGGAACCGTCAGAAATTAGAATGTTTTCCCAACTTAAAACCAAGGGCCATCTGGATGGGGTGAAGATGATCCCTGTAGCAGCTCCAATCTATGTCTGACCAAGCTTAAATGTCCTGGGAATATGTCCTTTCTCTTTCTGAGGATACTCCTGTAGCTTATTGCCCTTATTTCACAGTCTCGTACCAGCATGCACAATTCCTTGTCATCAGTAAATTTAAAGGTACTCACCACTTTAATACCCTTATCTGACCTAATCAAGTGAGAGCTTCTTCCAGTTTCTGTGTTGAAGGAAAAGAAACAAGTGCCAGTTCCAAAACCCAGAGATTTCCTTGCCCTAACTGCTGAGCACTGCATGGTAGGTGTTGGACTGCAGCCTTTCGACACCACCATCGTACGGATTTGATACTGTGCCTACGAATATTGGGGTTACTCCAATGTAACTGTGAAGCCCTCAAACTGAGATCACAGTATCTACCCTAAAATGAACCGTGACCCACTACTAATTATTTGAGGGTAATCACATTAGTAGAAAGATAAAAACACTCAGAAGACAAATTCTAATGATAAAGGAAATGACATTTGTCTCTTTCTAATATATTTCCATCCTTTGTGTCCAGACTTAGTAAAGACTGTATTCTGGAAGTACGTTCCTAGATAAAGATGCTCCAAATTCTAATGATAAATATATTAGAAAGAGACATTTGTCTCTTTCTAATATATTTCCATCCTTTGTGTCCAGACTTAGTAAAGACTGTATTCTGGAAGTACGTTCCTAGATAAAGATGCTCCAATGCTGTCCTTCCTCTGGTGACATGCTATGATTAAAGAAACAAGAGCATTCAAAAATATGAAATGGTCATGTTCTCTTGGAAAAGTACTAAACATATTGTGTCTTGTTTATTTTTTTTTCTATTGAAGTGTGAGTAAAATTTTGTCTCTGTGCCCAGGTTTTGTTTTCAATTAAGCTTGAAACAAAAGCATAATAATGAGCCTCTATCTGCCTCCTACTCTTAAATCCCAGAGATAAAATAGCAGTGACAGGAGTAATCAGTAAAAAGTCACCAGAGAAGGTATGAGATGATCTGGTACCTCTCTGCTGGTATAAAAATTTCTTCTAGTGCTAATGCTGAGAGGTCTGGCTTTTCTCTTCATTATAATAGACTCTACTTTCTGGTACCTTATCTCAAACTTGATTAAGGTACTAGATAACAAAAGTAATTTGAAGAACTAAAGTTTGGTAAGGATTTTTTTTTTGTACCAGGGATCAAACTCATGATCTTGTGCTTGCCAGGCAGGTGCTCACACTGCTGAGCTAAATCTCCAGGCCTGAAGAACTATAGTTTATTGGTGGATCTTTCTTTGCTTATTGAAGATCTATCAGTCTTTATGGAGCCATAAAGATGGATAAAACAAAAAAGTTAAGGAGTATGTACCTCTTAATTATAACAGTGCAAATAAAAGCAAGGATTTGTATTCATTAATGTTTTTGTATGCATAGAAGTGTTTTAAAACTATTGTATGGATATAACTTTACTTTTGTCATTTGATATTAAATCATGAATTTCCACTTTGGTATATTGTTTCTATAAGTCTCTTATTTTCAATTGACATTCAATAACTCCATGTTTATGAGAATGTTGTGCTATTTTAACACATAGATATGATGTGCAATGATGAAATCAAGGTAACCTGCATTTTGATCAACATAAACATTTATTGTGTGTGTGTGGGTTGAGAACATCAAAATTCTCTCTTCAAGGTATTTTGAAATATACAACAAATTATTGCCTATGGTCACCCCACTGTGATATATATATATATATATATATATATATATATATATATAACTAAAATTTATTCCTCTTGTCTAATTGCATAAATCTTCCCAACTTAAAATAAACAAACATTATGTTTGACTGAACCCCATTTCTTTTGTTCATGTATACATTTTGGTCTCAGAAAACAGGATGCAAATAGCATCTGAAGACTTTTCGAGAATGACCTTGAGTTTATTCAGGAGGAAAGTGATGTTCAGAAAATCAGAACAGTGACACAAGTCACAGAGCACTCTATTGCTCAAGAGAACACAAGATGCCAACTCTGTCTACAAACCATATTGGAACTGAGACTGCTGAAAGAAATCATGGTGCAAAACAAGCTTTTTCCTAGGTTTTAGACTGGGAGTGCTATTTGCTCTTCATAAGTCTGCAAGGACGTCTGCAGTGGGTGGCACAGCAGGCACAGTGGCACATGTAGGATGATTTTAAACACGCCTATTTTAGTAGTTACACATTAATTTTAAGAAGTATTAGAAAAATATTAGTAAAATTTCAAACGAGATTTAGGAACTGTTTTTGGTTCACCCCAAGACTGACTTACAAGTGAGTTGATTTAAAATCAACTTAACAGAAATACTCATCAGCGTCCTGATGGTACTCTGATGTGGTAGGAAACACCAATGGTGACAGGAATGACTCAAGTTTAAACCTTTGGCAATGAGGGTGTCAGGAACTAAGAGTTGCACTTTAGTTTTATTGCTGATCAGCTATACTGATGTGATTGCTTCCTCACTCTCAGCCTGTTTTGTGATCAGTATAACACTGGGAAAATTTTAGAATATCTCAAGGTTCTTTCTACAATTATGATTTAGAGAAAAAGCTTCTTTCTACACTTACGATTTAGAGAAAAGTGAAAACTATTCTAGGGGAGAAAAGTAGTCTTTTTCTACCTGAAAACTGATGATTTGAACATCATCTGTATTGTCATGCTTTGCGCATGAGAATATTTGATCTTTTCTCGCCTCTTCCTTTTTCAGCAGCTAACTTCTGACAGCCAAGGGTTGTGTAGGGCCCGCAGTCTCACAGAGCTTACTGCTTCGAATGCATGATTTGAACTTTTGAGTTCTTACCATAAACTCAAACTGTGCTGCAACATACAATCAAATTGCCCAAAAATAATAATAGAAAGAGAAAAATTCAAAGCTGTTAGAGAAAACTCTGTGCTACATGGAGGAGGACAAAAATAAAAACTGCACTGACTTTGACAGACACAATGCAGAAGACGATGAACATGAGTGGCATTTTTAAAGGGCTAAGAGTAAAATTTTTATCCTAGAATTCTCTATGCGGAGAAGTGATTCCTCAAAACAAGCTAAATAAAGATATTTAGAAACAAAAAGGAATTGAAAGATGTCTACAGAAGTCATATACTACAAAAATATGAAAGGAAATTCTTTAAACTGAAAGAAAATAGAAATTGCTGAAAAATTAGGTATAGGGTTCAAGTATAAACGCAGAAAAAACAGATGCTGACCAAAGAGGAATAAAGTTTCAGTTAGATGGGCACTTAAGATTTATGTAAGTGAAACTCTTATGTGGAATAGTTGCATAGAATAGTTATTGTGTTAAATAATAATGCATGGCATAATTTGAAATTACTATAGATTTTAGATGTTTCCACCACAAAAATAAGTAATATGGTAAATTTTTGTTTCAAATCAGGGCACCAGCACCACTTGCCTGGACCACTGCAATAATTTCCTATTAGTCTCCCTAAATTTATTTATCTTGTTTTATTTTAAAGAGAAAAAAAATCAATGAAAACAATGGTATGGAATTTCAAAATAAGTTATTAGTAAATGAACAACAGTTAATATATTATATATTGTTATCTTTAAAGTAGTCGCTCAGATTACAAGATATAAGAATCCATAATTGATCAAACAATATAAGATCAAACCATTTTTTAATGAACTAAAAGAAATTAACAGTATAACTATCTTAGCTATCATATATATACCCTTTTTTCTTTTCTCCTTTTACCCATTCCAGTTGTTCTTTCCTTTTGAGCAGTTTATTTCTCTTTCACAGTATGTATTGTAGACTTTGGATTTTATTTACTTTTTCAATTTCTTACACTAGGAATAGTCTCCCTAAGTGTAGTCTATGTAGCAGATATGCTGCTTTGTTTCTTTTTAAAATACATGAAACATCTATCAAACATGTAGAAAAATAAGAAATAACAGAAAATACATAATTACATTCAGAATTAACAAATCTAAATTTTTTCATTTGGTTCAGATAGCTTTTTAAAACTTAAATATAATCTTACTAAAGTCTAGGTTTGTGTATGTCAGTTTTGATATATATGCTCTCCTATACTCACAGAGATGCACAATGCTTGAGGGTAATATAAAATGTCTAGCTATTATTTCCAACATTAGGGCAACAGGAATATCTGCACTTTGTGGGAGCTACAGCTCATTTAATTTGGACAAGACTTATTTTAAAAAAATGAATTCAAAACTAGCCCCTAAGTTTTACGTTTATCTAGAAACTAAAACAATCATTGACTATCTTGAATTGATATATACACACAATTATCTATGGTCATGCCACCCTGACTGGACCTGAACACATCTGATATATATAAAAAGCATGAATATAAGACATAAATCACTAAATCCAGAAAAATACTGTTTTATTAACTAAGGACTTGATTCATACTATTTTACTTTTGCTATGCATTTTGGTTATACATTCTTTGACCATCTCTTCAAAGTGGAATGTAAAGAAATTCTCAACCTTTCTCCACTATATTGATTAAAATTTCTTTCTTTATTCATAAAGTTTTAGAGAAATTTATTTAAATTTTACTCTGTCTTTGGTAATGTTTTGCAAATTTTAGAGATCATTTTCTAATTTGGAAAAGAACTCGATCGAGTTTCCTTCATAGATGAGCAGCAATATTTCAGGCTGGATCAAGTTTGTTTGTGCAGTGACTAATCTTCAACACAGTTTGAGTTGACAGCACAGATTAATCACTCCCCACATCTTCCGTGCCTTAGAAGACAACCTGGCCCTGTACCTCCTATCCAGACTCTGAGTCAGTCCAGAGAAGGGCAGGCACACTCTTGAGGGCCATGCTTCTGCAGAGTGGTTGGTCCTGACATTGTGTACAGAAAAATTTCAAGAACTTTTCCTCTAAATCCAGACCAACGTAGTATCAATGCAATCTTTAGTCAGTCAATCTTAAATATGCTTTCAGTCCCTGAAAAGCCATCTTGCCACTGTGCCTTAAAAAGAAAAGTCAAGTGAAAAGTAAAACATTTGAATTTTGGAAAATTTGCAAAAGCATTTGAATATGAGAATAGTGAGCTAGTGTTTTTCTGGAAAATTTAGAGGGGTCCTATTAGAAGTTTGAAGCTAAATTTTTAATTAATGGTACGACAAATCTGCCTCCAATGACCGTGTATGAAATGTTGCGGTCTCTCTTAGTGCATTGTGAAAATGAGTAAAAAGGTGATTTTCAGGAGGATGCACCTCTGAGAGTGAGCTGTGTTAGCAGCAGCATTTTCCTGAGAGCAGCAATGTGCTGCATCCTCTGCCCAGTGAAGCTCTGGGAAGGGGCGGAAGGGGTTCCGCTAACTCACCCGGTCGTAGGCACTGGCACTAAATGTGTGCATCCATCCAGAGAAGGAGCTGCGCCAAGTGATTTAAACTTCTGTGTAAGTGGGCTCACGCTGACATGTTGTTCTAGCTATCTTCCTTCCAAGGAAAATTCCTACTGATATTTTAAAGGGAAAAACAATACAGTATTTTTGTTTTTAAAATAAAAAAGAACTACAAAAAATGATACAAAATTTCAAAACAAGCTAATAGAGACAATGGTTAATATATTGCATATTGTTGTCTTCAGAGTTCGTTTGCCATTTATCATTGCATCGCTTTTATGTCTCAGATATTTATTCATCCGTTCACTACTTAGAAAGTAGGTATGTATTACCACCATAGCTCTTCTTTACTCTCTGTCTTTTTACTTTCTTTTTCTTTTTTCTTTCTTTTCTTTTCTTTCATTCCTTTTCTTTTCTTTCCTTCTTTTTCTCCTTTCTTTTCTCTCCCTCTCTTCATTTTCCTCCTTCCTTTTTCTCAGTGGTTTATTTTTAAAAATAAACCAGAGATAAACATCTTGGACATACTGTATTAAATTCATGAGCATCTCCTATCTATTTAATTGGACAGAATTGCTTGACTGATACTTTTTCATATTTGCTCTGTATTTATAAGTTATTCTTCAGTTTGTTTAACACAATTTATGTTCCTTCCATTAGAGTTCCTGGCTTCCTATGTTCTTAATAGAATTATTTATTTATTTATTTATTTATTTATTTATTTAATTTTTGGTACTGGGAATCCAACTTAGGACCTTGAACTTGCCAGGAAGGTGCTTATGCCCTTGAGCCATATCCTTGGATAATAAAAAGTTTTAAAGATAAAATTGTAGCTAGTTTGTAGAGAACTTAAATATACATAATTTTGTTTTAAATTGCATCTTCTGAAAATATAAGTATGGTAATGAAATTCAAAAAAAAGTTAACACTTCTCTAGTTTTCTCTATAGTGAACTGAATATAGTTTCTTTATTTTTTATTTAGCTGTTTGATTTTAGAATAATTTGTAGTTTTTTCTTTCTAATTTTCCTAATATCAATTTTTTTGTGTTTGTGCACTGAATATAAAGTTTTCCATTCTTGATTTTCTTTCAACTTTTTTTGGGTGAACATTTGCACACAGAATACTTTTTAGTAAACACATTCTAATGCAGTTATATTTATTATTCTGTTAATGTGTAGTTTTTACTTTTGATATCTTTAAGTATTCATTTCTTATATCAGGTTAGTAAGAATATTTTAGATTTTAAACACTTCAATGGCAATCTTTAATTCTTCTAATAATTTTTCTGTGTGTTCTGAGGTAGGAAGCTATATTTATTTTCACATAAAGATAGTCAATGTTTATCTAATGCCATAGATAAAATTTCTTATCTTTCATCATTGGCTTGCAATTCTAATTTTGCCCCATGTCAAGATTTTTCTGTGAGCAGAATGACTTCTTGGTTTTTCATTATTTTCTATCTTTTTTTAGTCCTATAACATACTGAACTCATTTAATTTCAACATCTTTAAAGTGTCTTAGTATCTGATAAAATCTCCCTCTTTTGCTTCTTTCATCTGCAAAACTTGCCTGGGTATTCTCACCTCTTATCTTTTTCATAGACATTTTAGAATCAACTAAGTTATGTGCATATATGCATACACTCATATAACTAATTTATCATCATTTAACTTAATATTTCATTAAAGTTATTAATTACTCTTTGAGAAAAATATCTTTATGTGATTTATTTTTCCTTTTCAATATAGGGTTCATGGTCTCTGTCAACTTTGGTCTTTTGATCAAAGTAATATCAGAGTAAATTAGGGCAGATAGATTAAATTTGTCTAGGAGTGAAGTCATTGTGCTGTAACTGAGAACATTCTGGAAGCAGAATTACTGTTCAGTGACAGCTGGATGCAGACACTGCTGTCTTAGACTGGGTATTAAAAATTGCCCTAGCGGGAGTTAATTGTTTGCAAATATTAAACAGCACCAAGATTGTCAGTGCAGGTTAGAATTCTAACACTTGCTTACGATAGAAGACTGAGAATGTAAAACTGCAAGGATAACTAAGTTTTCCTCTTTTCTTTGGTTTAACAATCCCCTCTCCGGGAGACAGTGACTTGCACTGTGGTCTTTACACAATCAAGACCTGGGAAAGGTAAATTTGTAGAATTCTGTGGAACTATCTCAGTTCCACTAAGTTGTGAATCCTGGGATAAACACAATTAGAACATACACCAAAAATATATATTGCACATTTTCCCATTACACTAATAGTTTACAGTTTCACTGGAGCTACTTCGGCTTTGTTTTTGTGCAGGGTGATTAATCCATTTCTAGGACTTGGAGAACTCAGTGGATCCAATAATTTTTTGTAGAGAAAGTTCTCAAATATTTCCCCTTGAATGTTATCTGGACTTTATATCTTCCTTATTTGACCTGAAATGCCCTTTAACTACATTTGAATCTTCTTGAGCTATTCTTCACAATAACTCTGTAGATAATTTTTTTTATATTTTCCTTTCTTTACATCTCTGAACTACAATGAATGTGTTGTATTGAGATAGCTACTTTAAGAACTGTGAAAAGTCTAGGTTTTTAGTCAATTTGCAAGTAATCAGTTAGTGCTTCCCAGTGTTACATATGTAATACTAGGAAAACAGAAACCTCTAGGTCAGGGGCAAAACTGTTATTCATAGCAAGAGCAATGTCTAGAGCAACATCACAGATTTGGATCCTTGGCTCCAACACCATAGGCTCCATGGTAAGGTTATGTGACTGATTGGGAATATATATTGTCATGGTTTATGTCGGTGGCCCCCAGGCCTCATGTATTTGCATTGTGCATTTGTGATTGGTTCATTGTCTAGTGCTTGGATTGGTGGTGTCAGTGCTACACCCTCCTAGGGGTGGAGCCAGGATGTGATGTAATGGCAGGAAGAAGGTGTGTCTCTCTCTTGCCAGTTTCTGCTTGCTGTTTGCAGCTGCCATGAACTGCGGCCCCTCCATGCCACCCTGCCTTGGAGCCAACTGAGTGTGGACTGAAACCTCCAAAAACTGTAAGAAATAAACCTTTCCTTTCCCAACTTTGGGCATCAGGTATTTTGTCTCAGCAACGAGTGAAAATTAACTAAGACATATACCCTATGTTCAGGAGATTGTGATTTTACATGGAGATTGCTTGTAAACTTATCCATCTTGTCTTCTTGAGAAAGTCATAATTTTTGCTTGAAATTGAATGTCTCTGAAAGAGGAAGTTGTCCTTAGGTTTTATTTTCCTGGAATACTTCCTGTAAGACACAGCCTATTATTTCTCCAGGGAGTCATTATTATTACTTTTATTTATCTGTAACATAAACTTTTTCTAGAAGTAACTATAGCTGTCTTTCTAGGCCTGTCTTTCCTCAGGCGGGCCATCTACACTCACATCCTACCAGTTTAATTCAGCTGGAGTTAAGCTGGCCATCAGTTTTTAATCCATAACAATGGAGTACCGCTCAGCCATAAAGAAGGAAAAACTCGAGGCTTTTATAGGTAAATAGATTAACTAGAGACCATACTCATAAGTGAAACACAGCAGACTCGCATGTGTAAACATAGTTTCTTAGTGCAAGAAACTGACAGGGTAAATAAGATTCAAAACATTCAATAGATATAGTGAAAGGGTAAGGAACTTCTCAAAAGGAAAAGACAAGTGAAATGGGGGAAAGGAGAAAAGAAAGAAGGGAAAAGATTATATATCTTGTAATCTGAGCAAGTGCTTTGAAGATAACAATACACAATATATAAACTGTTAATTTCCTAATTATCTTGTTCTGAAACTCTGTATCATTGTTTTTAGTATATTTTTTCCTCTTTAAAATAAAAATTAAAAACTTTTAAAAAATGAAAAAAAAGAAGGGAATCCTATCACTTGCAATAACATGAAAGAACTCCTAGGGAAATTTTGCTAAATTAAATAAGCCAAATACAGATATATGATCTAAATAGTCAAACGCATCAAAGCAAAAATAGAATACTAGTTTCCAGGGGGAAGGAGGAGAGGGAAGTAAGTGGATACTGGTAAAGTTTTCAGTTATACATTATGAATAGCTCCTGAAGATATAATTACAGCACCATGACTATAGCTAACGCTATTCCTTTGATACTTTGTATTTGCTAAGAAGATAGAATTTAAGTATTCACACACATACATACTCACAGTGGTAACTAAAATTTGGTAGAGTTAATCATTTTGATGACTGTTTCACACGGTAAACATAAAAATATCAAATATATGCTTAAAGTGTATATATTATATAATGTTATACATATAATTTTTATTTATCAAAAATAGCTTAGCAAAGCTGGGAAAAAAAGAATATATGTGAAGTGAACCAGTGACTGACCTAGTAAAAGGACATAGAAGCTGCTAGAATGGTTTATTCCTACAAACTCTTAATATCTTTCTCCCAAGGTCAAATGCTAAGATATCCTCTCTCTCATCAAATCAACCATAACAACTGTGATGATCTAAAGTCTGCAGAACAGTCAGAACCACTGCTGTGCTCCCAAGAAGAAGTGTCTGCATTTTGCAGTCTTACCAGGGGCATGCAAAATGCTATTAGAAGATGGTTCTGAAAAGCTAAGCAGACACCAGTGTACTCTGCCTCTCCAGCAGCTGCCACCTGCCTGACACCTGCTGCCTTTGTGTGTCTGGCTGTTGTGTGGTGCTTTTGAAGAGATTTGGGTGTTCAGGAAGTGACAGACCTTAAGAGAGGAGACACATGAAAGGGACCCTAGTTGGAGAGCTGCTGCATCTGGTGTAACAGAATGTCAGGCCACAAAAGGGAGGTGAGTGTTTCTGCTCTTCAAACACTATGCAGGTGCATCACCTCTGTGAAATTAAACTCAGTGTTTTGGGCGTTTATAAAATCCATCTTCCAAATTAGGAAGCTTGTTTTAGGAAGATAATTTTTTTCTAACAGTTTTGACATTTACAGAGCAGGGGTGAAGGTAAGTAATTGGGACTTGGTCATTTCATGAGTCAAAGGGGTAAAGATAAACATTAAGTTCTAGTCTTTGACATTGTCAAGATGGAAGAAATACTTCTCATGATCTAAAGCCTATGAAAAAACAATCTTTTAATGTATTTTATTAGATATTTTGTTTACCAAGGTAACATACACTTGTACTAACATATCAAACAACTTGGTTTGACCTGAGATAGTGATTTTTATGTGTCCTTGCATAATTTTCCTCATTTTATAAGAACATGAAACATGGATTACATAAAATGCAACAACCATGAAGGCATAAATTTTTGTCTATTTTGTCTACTGTTGTATCTGCAATGTATTACTGCATAAATATTTGGTGAATGTCATGTTATCAATTCCAATATACACCGCCTATATTTGAACATCGCTGAAATGGGAATGCTTCTTGTGCTTTGCAGTAGCTCACAATTTAAATTGGTAACTTATTTTCTCAGTCATCTATGATATTTTTACTTCTGAAATGATTAAATGATATATAAATTATGTAGGATCAGACTAATATAATTATTTAGCTGAACATAATTCTTTCACACTCCATCTATCCCATCTTTCTCTTGCACTCTCTGTATGATTTCACTACAAAGCTATTATATTATTTATAGGTAATGCAGAGCATGTTTTTTCAGCAAGTATTTATTGTTATGGCTAAACACACCAGGCTTTGACCACAGAATCTCACCTGCTGATATGTGCAGTGATTTCTTAACTTTATAGTATGTGGTTCAAACAGCAGGGCAAGAGGAGTTAAGAGGGAAACCTGTGTCACAAGTGCAAGCTGCTGATCAAGGAAGTTGACAAAAAGACACTGCCTGATGTGCTGCTGGTGCAGATATAAGCGGGTTTCCCTATGATTGACATAAAGACATGATAACAATTTTTACAGTGTCTGAAGGCAATGTGTTGGGGGGTAAAAGTTCTTTCTAGAGGCTAGGACATCAAAATGGATTTAATTAAGAAAAAATCACAGAGAAAACTTTAGGAAGGTGTGTGAAGTCAGAAATTTGTGACACCATATGCTTAATTTTTTCGTTGTTATGTATGGCTGGCATTTGTCCAACCCTTCAAAGTCAACAGGGCACTTTCACACTGAACACATTTTATCAGACAGCTGCTGAGGTTCAGGAAGGAGGAAAGCGTCTGACTCACACAGGTACTGACAGTTAAGAAATAGCAACCTACCCTTGAAAAACAACTGAATCTAAGTCCTGGGCTCTGATTGACAACTGTCTGCTCTCTGGAAACAATCAGGCAAGGGGATAGCAGTCTTGGCAGAAGCAGTCCTTTCCTGGGACTTGTGAGGTCTGATATGGTTTCAGTAGGTCCCCCAAAGGTGATGTGCTAGGATTTAGGTGCTATTGAGAGGTGGACATTTAATGCAATGATAGTGTTCAGAAGCAGGGCTTTGGGAAGTGATTAGGACTTTGTAGGTCTGTAGGGTAGAGCCCTCATAATGGAATCCTTGTGGTTTTATAAGAGCAAAAGGGTATAGAAGAAATACACACACACACACACACACACACACACACACACACACACGTTCCCTGTGTCATGCAATGTGATGTTCTTTGCCACTTGGGAACTCTGCCAGGAAGCAGGCCACTAATACATATGGCCCCTTGGCCTTGGGCTTCTGGAAACACGAGGCAAAACAAACATTATGTCTTCATATCTTTCCCAGTCTGTGGTATTGTGTTATTAGTAGCAGAATGTAGACAAATACCCCAGTTAGCTGAGACAAAAGTCAGCCATCTCTGCCCCTTGCTGTCCCTAGGGAACTGAGATCACTTGGACATTGCATAATAAATGCTACTGCAGAGAATGAGGAATACCACCAGAGCCCAGGAGAGATCAGTTCAGCCTACAGTGGCCAACACAGGCTCCACAGCAGTGACAGATCGACTGTGCACAGTGACAGGAGTCACTGAATCCATTGTGAAAGATACTAAAAAGAAGTGTGAAGGTCCTCAGCTACCTGCCCAGGATCAGGACAAATTTTTCTTTTTGCCTTTTGCCTACAATAATCAACAGTGGCTATTGGTCATTTATGCAGCCCATTCAATTCCTTTAAATTAATACACACAAGAAACTCTTTCAAGCTTTCAAATGTTTAATGTGTTTAATTTTACCACCAATTCCATGAAGCAGATGTTGCTGTGTTCTTATTTTACTAATAAGGAAAATGAGGCATAGGTTGTTAATCACAAATTTAGTAACTGGAAACTAGATTTTTAATCCAGTTCTCCTCTAGCCCTTGCAAATTTTAACCAGTGTGTTGCATTGTCCATCTGCCAAAAATCACCCTGCCTTGACAAACTTATTCTAGAACATGGACCTCAACAATAGGAACTTAAATGTAGAAGGAAATATACAGTACAAAAAAGTGGTATATAAAGAAGTAAGCAAAGGGGCTGTCTGAAAACTGACATATGTGTAAGACAACAACTGCAACAATAAATAATTAATTTTATGAGTGAAAATGAGAGGAGATTAAAATATGAAGATGTCCTAGCATGGAAGAGACAGGGAATACTAAGAGATTAAATGCTGCTGTCCTTTTAATTGTCAAAAAAGTAGAGAAATTTACTTATGTTAGACTCGCTTTAGTGCAGATGTTAACTTTTGAAAAAACTAAGTTTATTGGTATGATTTAGATACACATAATGATCACATTGATTATAGGAAATTTGTACCAGTACATGATACATATTCTTTTGGCTCATTCACCTTCCTTCCCTTCAACTCTTTCCTTTCCTTATTTACCAAAGGTTTGTTTCCATTTTATCTTTTTCTCACTTTTTTCTTTAAGCAAAATTTAAAAGAAAAGAGAATTTGTAACATCTTAACAGTTAGGAGGATAACTAATGAAAAATCACTCTCTGGTCACTAAAAAGAAGATGAGAAAGGAGAAAAAGAATAGAAAAAGTGGGAAAAGGCAGGGATTTAACTCAGTGGTATAAGTGCCTGCCTGGCAAGCACTAGGTCATGAGTTCGATCACCAGAACCAAAAGAAGAAGAAGAAGAAGAAGAAGAAGAAGAAGAAGAAGAAGAAGAAGAAGAAGAAGAAGAAGAAGAAGAAGAAGAAGAAGAAGAAGAAGAGGTGGGAAACACAGAAAACTCAATGGTAATGTTCGCCTATAATCCCATGTTATAGATTAAAAGCTGGTGGTCAACCTAATGCCAGCGGAATTAAATCACCATGGTGCTAAGCGTACATGTTTCACCTGAGGAAAGTTGCCAGCATAAATAGAGACATGGAGAAGGAGAAGCGAAGCATTGTGGGTTTTCCTACATGTTGCTGTTTGAGCCTTTGGTTCTCCTGGAGAAGCTCTGGTCCTCACATCAAACATTGCTTCCTGGCTCCAGAGAGGAAGATGTGTGCTACTTGGTCTCCAGGATGAACTTGTCACGTCAGCTTCCTGGCATGTACTCGACTGTGCTTATCGTCAGAGGAGCTCGGGGCCTCCGTGTCGCTGAGGATGGCTGTGGTACTTTTCAGGACAGCCCTGGTTCTTATTTTGAGCATGACTTCTCTGCTCCAATGTAGAACCCTCAACCTACCAACACAGCTCCTTCACCCTGCTGGCATAGACTTTCTAGCTTCCACCACTGACCTTTGGGCCTTCCCAGCACAGATTCATAAAAGAGACTGGTGTGAGTCCTTCTCTTGGGCTCTAGACCTCCAGTTGGACTTGTGGGAGGCATTGTCATGAACTCTGGGTCTTCACCTGGACTCATGTGAGACATTGCTGTGGGATTCAGGCCCTTGGCTAACTATTCTATGTCTTTAGTGTTGTGGATAGATTTCCTGCATTTCTTTGTGTTAACTCTGGGTGACCATCATAAAAATATTATAAATTCCATGTCCTGATTCTAATTGTTCTCTGCACAACCCCTAACTACAACACCCCAGCTACTTGGGAGGTTCAGGCAGAAAGATGGCAAATTCAAGGATAGCCTGGGTAACTTCAGGATTCAGCAAGACCCTACCTCAAAACAAAAAAAAAAATAAAAAGTACTGTGGTTAAATCATCCTCCCTGATTTCAATCCCCAGTATGACATCACACATGTATACACACACACACACACACACACACACACACTCTAAAATGGCAAAGTAAATCAAAATATATCTGTAATTATCAATATAGATTGCAAGAATGTAGATTTACCAATAATGATTAAACATTTGGACTATTTAATTATACATTATCTATAAGAATGTAACTTTTCAGAAAGTCCAAAATATAAAAGGTGGAGAAAGATAGAAAGATACATGAGGCAAATGGTAAGTGATGGGAAAAAATAATAGAGCAAATTTTAAATCAAACAGATTTTAAGGAAAAACTCATTGTTAAGGATAAAGCCTTCATCATAGGTTGATTACAAATTACTATTAATTAGAAATCTATACTTAAAAGTGAAACCTGAAACTGGCAAATACATTAGCACAGTAGGAGTTTGAACACTTTATAGGTCTGAGTAATTGACAGAGAAATAACACAAAAGAAACACATGTATCATTTGAAAAACACACTAACAGCTTCAAGCTAATGGACAAATACAGAACCCTGTGGACTATAATTAGAGAATATATATTCACCTCAAGCACACATAAAACATTCTAATGGAACACATATCAAGTCATAAACAGGTCTGAATACCTGGCAAAAAGTCGGTATCATAAAATATAAAAATCTGACCTAGTCTAAGCTATCAGAAGCAGTGATTGGGGAGACATCAGGTAGTCCAATGCCATTTCCTCTTTCAAAGGACAGGAACGCATATTCTACAAGTGTATTTGAAGTCCTGAGCTGAAGAGTGAATGAATGCAAATAGAGAATTGAAATAGGTTAATTAAGGATAATATAGTTTAGTCCTCTTCCTGCTCAGTTATCTTTTGAAGAAGGCATACATTCACTCTCATTCAGTAAGCATATTAAACATCTGTTAGTGTGGGGCTTTGGAGACAGATTCATCTGGGTAACTATGAATTCAAGAGAAGAATTCTATTTCCTACCAACAACATGCTATTGAACTGAGAACTTCTGGTATTGTATCAACATTTTAGTCACACATAGAAATTCAATGACATAGGAAAGTTCATTACTCAGCTCTGCAAAATGAAGCACTATATTTGTGAAAATATTTGTAGGGAGTGCTAGCCTAAAAATCTTAATCTGTATTTCAAATGAGAAAGTTATTATGTTCCTTTCAAAGTCACTGTCTTTAAAAGAAACTCCTAAAATAATTTCAAGGATGCTTTATTTATTCAGTGTGTTATTCTAGTCTATAAAATATTGTTCTATCATAATCAAATAGATCATCATAAACTGTTAAAATAATTTTCATTGGAAAACACAATGGCCTGTGATGTATTCCATTCTATGGTATTTCCACTGCTTCTACCACATCATTCAAAGAGCTTTTAGACTCTCACAGTCATCCAAGTTTCTTAATATGGATTCTAAAATATATGGGGTGAGTTTTAAATAAAACACAAAAGCCTGGGGAAATCACTGTGAAATATGGAAGAAGGGGTTAAAGATAAACAGAAAGCAGGTTTTAGGGGTGACACAGAACTACACAAAAACCCAAGTTCTACAAATTTAGGACTCATTTAAGCTAAATTCTTCATTTGAGAATTTCCAAAGCAGTCTAATTTAATCTCTCTGGTGATGAGAAGAGTGCAGTTGTATACCCTTAAGCAAGACTAGTTTATTTGTCCCTCTACAAAAGTCAAGGTCAAAGCAATTAGATGTTTATATTCTTACTCCTCTCTGTATATTTATTTTTTAGATTCTATTCTGAAGTCCTATTTCTGAAGTTTGAGTTTTATCTATGTGAATATCATAGGATGTCTTCAAATTCAAGTGTTCTACCAAATACATTCAAGTGTAACCTCCAATCCCTATGTATGCTCTTAAAACAAATCCCAACTCATGTATTTGGGAAATGTTCACTCCCTGAAAGTGCGTTTTCTCCATGTTTTGTCCTATTAATATTTTACTTCATTTTTTTACCATGGCACATGTACTAGTTAGGTATCTTCAGAAACATAGAACCACTAGGAGATAATGGTTGGATAGATGGATAGATAGATATACAAATAGATAGATACCAACAAAAGCTGGTGCTGAGATTAAGGCTCAGTTTGAAGGCCTGACAACCAGTGAAACTGACTGTTTAACTCTCAGTCTAACAACGAAGTCCTGAGGATGGGGTGGCTGTGGGGGGCGATGTTGCTAGTTTAAGGCCTACAGTCTGAAAACCTGAGAACCAGGAGTTCTAGCACAAGAAGAGAGAATGCACCGTTCCTTCACCTCTCTCCTTGGGCTAGCCATGAACATCAGTGGTGGATCTTCCTTACTTCGTCTTTTAACTGAAAATCTAATTTCATTCCAAATAGCCCTCACAGATCCCCGTAAATAATGTTTTACCAGTTACCTGGGTGGCTTTTAACCCAGTGAAGTCGACATATGAAACTATCACAATGAATGTTTAAAAAGACTGTCAGCCCAGGCCCTGACTGTGGGTTCCATTCGAATCCCAGCGCATGGAAAAAACTTGGAACTTTGCTCCCAGGCAGTAAGACCATACCCTGCATCTGAAGTCACCCTAAGACACACGAGAGGTACCCGCGGGCCTAACTGGGCCATGCCCAGTGAACTCCAAGCAGCAAGCAGGGTCCAGAATCCAGCCCAGGGCCCTGACCAAATGCAGGTTCAATTCCAGTACACAGGTAAGTCTTAGAACTTTGCTCCCAGGCAGTAAGACTGCGCCCTGTGGCTGAAGTCACCAAAAGACACACAGAACCCCTTGGGTCCAACTGGCCCACACCCAGCAAGCTCCAAGCGGCAAGCAATTGCCAGCAGTCTTCCCTAGAAGTCAAAAGTGGGCCAGGTGATTCCCAGTGCACTGAGGAAGCTTTGAAACATAGCTCAAAAACTGGAAACAGGTGTGACTCCAGCTGGTACTGAGGAGCACCAGGCTACCCTGGGACCCTGGCCTGTGGCCAGCAGCTGCTCGGACCCAGGACACCTGTCAGCCCCTTGGGGACACTCCCTACCTCCTGGACCTAATACTGCTGTTGATCTTCAGCTCCCACCCTTTCTCCCAGAACCTTGGGCTACACTGGATTAACTGTGCTAGCTTGAAGAGAGATTCAGTTACTCCCTCACCCAAAAAGAAGATCTCAGCAGGCTCTGGTCAGTGTGGTGAGTATGCCCCTAAGATAGAGGTGTACAGTGGGCAAATAGGGCCAGTAGTAAATCTCCCTCCAATTAACTGTAAGGCACTGGTGAGTCTGACAAGAGTGTGGGTGACTCCTTCCTGCACACAGAAAACATCAGGCAAAGTGAAGAGAGTGCCAATAAGTACTCCCCTAACTTGAAGAAAATCAAAAGGGCTTATGAGACACACAGGCACACAATAGGGACAGAGTAGGGCCTCAGCTGACACAAACAATATAGACAGGGAAGTTTGATGACCTGGAATAACCTGAAGATAAAGTAATAGCAGGAACTAAAAGTTGACCTGCATCAATACTACTAGGCTTGTCAGCCCAGAAGAATATAGGACTCACCCAGCAGGCCCTGCACCAGGAAGAGAGGTGACTGGCCCACCCATTCATCATGGAACCCAGCAATTGGACAAACATCAACCTTACATTAAGACCCCAAGATACACACTAACAACAATTGATACTAGTGGGAGTGAAGGACCAAATATTAACTCAAATGGGGAAAATGGCAAAATGAAAAAGCAAAATGCAATCTCAAACATCTAGTCCACCAGGAGCAAGTACAGGAGACACTGAAACAGAGGACTTCAAAAGTAACACACCGGAAATCTCTGAAAAGATAGCGAGTGAAATTAAAAAAAAAAACTCCATGAGGCTATAGAGGAAATCAAATTAGTACTCTCCCATGTAAAGACAGAAATAGCAACCTTAGTAAAGGAGTTGCTGAGCACAGCTAAAGAAGAAATAGAGAAAAAAGTATAGGAGCATGGGAAACTGATTAAAACCTGGAATGATCAATGTAGGAAACAAGCAGAATTCATGAAACAAACTCAAAGAAACATCCAAGAAACAAAAAATTCTATTAAAATCTGGCAAAACCATTTAAATGAAGCTGCAGATAGGATTTCAGACCTTGAGGACAGGATCGCAATTAGTGATCATGAAAGGATAGAACTTTTAAAAATAACAAAGCAGCATGAAATGACAATAGAGAAGCTTCAAGATGATGCCAAGAGCAACAATATAAGATTAATAGGCATCAGTGAATGCAAGAGTCAATGCAAATGACACAACTAGAATATTCACAGAAGTAATAGCAGAAAATTTCCCAAACATGTGGAAAAAATCTGATATGCAGATAAGTGAGGCATGTAGAATGCCAAACAATCACAACCAACATAAATCTACACACTGACACATAATAATTAAGATCTCAGGCACACAGCATAAAAACAGAATAGTAAAAGCTGTTAGAGAAAAGACACAACTCACCTATCAAGGAAAAACCATTAGAATCACAGTAGACTTTTTAGCACAAACCCTCAAGTCAAGAGGAGTTTGGAGTGAAGTATTTCAAGCCCTGAAAGAAAACAATTTTTAATCCAGACTGATGTATCCAGCAAAACTTTTATTCAAATTTAATGGAGAAATAAGATACTTCTATGACAAAGAACAACTGAAGAAATTCACATGCACCAAACCAAACCAACCCAACCCTAGAAAGAGTATTGAAAGACATACTAGTCAGAGATAAAAGTGACCACAATCCCCAGAACAACAACAGAAAGAAACCACCAGGTAGGACAAACAATTAAATAAGGGGGAAAAGCAGAAAGCAAACAATTGGAATGTAACATGGAAAAGTCCAGCCAGTACATATCAGTGATATCCATAAATGTAAATGGCCTCAATTCACCTATCAAAAGAAATAGGTTGACAGAATGCATCAAGAACCATGATCCCACAATATACTGTATATAAGAAACACATCTGACCCAAAAGAAAACTCATAGATTAAAAGTCAAAGGATGGAAAACAGTATTTCATGCAACAGGAACCCCCAAAAAAGCAGGGGTAACTATTCTATTTGCAGGCAATGTGAACTTCAAACCTAAAATGATTAAAAGACATAAAAAGTGTCACTACATACTCATAAGTGGAAAAATTCAAGAGGAAGAACTAACAATTATAAATATATATGCACCAAACCCAGGATCACCCAACTATATAAGACAGATACTAATGGACATGAAAAACCAAATACACAAGAACACAATTATTACAGGGCATGTTAATAGCCCATTGTCACAAAGAGATAGATCAACTAGATGAAAAGTCAGCAAAGAAATAATAGAACTGAATCATACTTGTGAGCAATTGGACTTAGTAAATGTTTACAGAGTGTTCCACCCAACCACATCACAATACACATTCTTCTCAGCTGCATATGGGACGTTCTCCAAAATAGACCATATATTACCCCATAAAACGCTCTTATGTAACTGCAAAGGGATTGAAATTATCCCATGTGTAATATCTGAGCATAGCACACTGAAATTGGAAATTAATGGCAAAAAATAGCAAAACCTGCATAAATACATGGAAATTAAATAACAACCTTTTGAAGAACCAGTGGGCTATAGATGAAATTAAAGAAGAAATAAAGCAATACTTATAATTCAATGAAAATGTGGAAACAAGATACTGTAATCTGTGGGATTCAATGAAAGAGGTCTTAAGAGGGAAATATATAGCAATAAGTTGTCATATCAAGAAAACAGAACGAGCACAAATAAACAATCTAATACTTTATCTCAAGCTTCTACAAAAAAGAAGAGCAAGTTAAACCCAAAGTTCATAGAAGGGAGGAAATTGTAAAGATTAGAGCAGAAATCAATGCGATTGAAACTAAGAAAAATACAAAGAAAAAAGCTGTTTTTTTGAGAGAATAAACAAAGTGACAAACCTCTAGCTAACCTTATAAAGAAAAAGAAAGAATAAAACCACATTCACTCAATAAGGACTGAAAAGGGGGAAATTAATACAGATGCCATGGAAATTCAAAAGATCATGAATACCTACTTTGAAAATCTCTAGGCATATAGAGTGGAAAACACAGAGGAAATGGACAGATTTTAGAAATATATCAACTACCAAAGCTCAACCAAGAAGATGTAGCAATTTTGAATAACCCAATATCAGCTATTGAAATTGAAAACATAATTAAAAACTTACCAACAAAGAAAAGCCCAGGTCCTTACAGATTCACGGCTGAATTCTACAAGAAATTTAGAAAAGATTTGATGTTAGTACTCCTTAAACTCTTCAATGAAATTGAAAAGAAAGCAATCCTCCCTAAAATTTTCCTGGAGGCAAGTATTCCTCTGATACCAAAACAAGAGAAAGACCCAACTAAAAAGGAGAATTTTAGGACAATCTCCCTAATGAACACTGATGCAAGGATTCTCAATAAAATACTGGCAAATAGAATGCAGCAAATCATCAAGAAGATTATACATCACAAGCAAATGGAATTCATTCTAGGAATGCAGGGATGGTTTAACATATTCAAATCAATGAATGTGATACACCACATTAACAGAGTCAAAAACAAAAACCACATGGTCATCTCAATAGATGCAGAAAAAGCTTTCGATAAAGTCCAACACATGTTCATCATAAAAATCCTTCAGAAACTCAGAATACACGGTGTCTACCTCAATCTTATAAAGGCCATCTATGACAAACCAACAGCCAACACTATACTAAATGTACAAAAACTGAAAGTTTTACTTTAAAATCAGGAACAAGACAAGGATGTCCACTGTCATCAGTCCTATTCAATATAGTTCTGGAAAAACTAGCCACAGCAATCAGACAAGAGAAGCAAAAAAAAAAAGGAATAAAGATAGGAAAAAAAGAATAAATTATCACTATCTGCAGATGACATGATACTCTATATAGAAGACCCAAAAAACTCCCTTAAAAGACACTAGAGGTAATAAACAAATTCATCAGTGTAGCTGGCTACAAAGTCAGTGCTCAAAAATCAATAGCATTCCTGTACACAAACAAAAAACTCAATGAGAGAGAACTTATGGAAATATCACCCTTCACAATAACATCTACACTAAGAATGTAAAAGACCTATATACTGGAAATTATACTATGCTAAAAAAGGAGATTGAAGAGGATATTTGAAAATAGAAGGATATTCATTGCTTTAGGCTAGGAAGAACTAACATTGTGAAAATGGCCATACTCCCAAAACTGTTATACTGGTTTAACGCAATCCCAATCAAAATACTATTAACATACGTTTCAGATCTAGAAAAACACTCTTAAAATTCATTTGGAAACAGAAGAAACCTAAAATAGCAAAGGCAAATCTGGGCAACAAAGGCAAAGCAGGAGGCATCTCAATTCCTGACTTGAAATTGTACTACAAAGTCACAGTGATAAAATCAGCATGGTACTGGCAAAGAAATAGACCTGAGGATCAATGGAACAGATTATAAAATGCAAGTATAAGTACAAAGACAATTAGTCACCTGATATTTGACAAAGGGGCTAAACATGTTCACTGGAAGGATAGCCTCTTTAATAAATGGTGTTGGAAAAATTGGCTCTCCACATGCTGAAGACTGAAACTAGATCCATGCCTATCACCATGCGAAAACTAAAGTCTAAATGGATCAAATACCTAAATATTAAAACACAAACATTAAATCTACTGGAACACAAGGTAGTTAGAAACCTTGGGGTAGGCAGAGAATTCATGAACAAAACACAAACTGCATAGGAAACATTTCAGAGAATCAACAACTGGGACCTCATATTACTGAAAATTTTCTGCACTTCAAAAGAAATCACCAACAGAGTGAAAAGAAAACCCACAGATTGGGAAAGAATTTTAGCCAGCAACCCCTCAGACAAAGGACTTATATCAAGAACATATAAAGAACTGAAAAACATCAAGCCCCCCAAGTTCAAAGACCCTCTCCAAAAATGGGCATGTGAGATGAACACACAGTTCTCATATGAAGAGATACAAATGGAAAATAAATACATGAAGAAATGTTCACCACTACTGGTCATTTGAGAAATGCAAATTAAAATAGCATTGAGATTTCATCTCCGGAAAGAATAGCTGCTATCAAGAAATCAACTGATAACAAATGTTGGTGAGGCTGAGGAGAAAAGGGAACACTGCTCCACTGTTGGTAGGAGTGTAGACTGGTGCAGCCATGGAAATCAATATGGAGAATTCTCAGAAGACTAGGATTGGAAGTTCAATTCAATCCAGCTATTCCCCTCCTGGGTATTTTCCCAGAAAGACTGAAAAGGTCATATCACAGTGATATATGTGCGCCCTTGTTCATAGCAGCAATTTGTAATAGCTAAATCTTGGAAACAACCAAGATGCCCATCAAGTGGATGAAAAAGATGTGGTATTTTTATATAATAGACTATTCTCACAGCTATAAGAAGATGATCTTGAGGCCTTCATATGGAAATGGAGACAACTTGAGACTATCCTCATTGGTGAAATAAATAAGAAGCATGTTTATAAGTATCACACTGTGTCTCTAATGTAAAAATTAATAAGAAATGTGGGAGTAATGAAACCCCAAATGTGTAATTGGTATTGTAAAAAAAAGAGGAAAAGTAAGTGCTCTAAAGGATTTAATTACATGTATGTTTAAGTGTGTAAGATAGATGACCATATTACTAAGTTTTTGTTGGATCATTGAACAGAACTGTTTTCAGTCTCACTGTTTGAATATCATCTTTGTATGCTTTAATTTTGTAACTTGAACAACTATTTCTAAGAGGACAACATTTAATTTATCAACTCATTATTTCTTACTATTTTATTTTTTTAATTCTGTATTACTTCTACCCTTTTTATTTTTTTTTCTCTAAATAAAAAAAAAGACTGTCAAACACTGTTCTCATGTTGTCACAGTTCAGATTTTCATAAACATAGAACCTGAGACAAGCCATGTGCTTAGGTTATTTGTTTTAGGTGATGGACTCAAGGGATTAGACTGAAAACTAGAGAGGGCAAAAAACCCAGTTCCACCATCTGAAGCTGATCACTACTCTTGGAATCAGAGATTTACCCACTCTGGTTACATCAAGGTGAATTCACCTCCATGATTTTCCCTAAAATACAGGAACAGTGAAAGTTTCTTCAGAAATTTTAGGCCTATAACCTGAGAAAGTGTCAACACTTTAGTATTTTTGGTGTATGACCATATACAGGAATGGCTGTGCAGGTTGAGTTCAGGGGTCCCACATGACTGAGGCAAAGAGATGTCAGAACATTCCTACATACATGGGTTTGTCACAGTAGTGGTCTTTATCATAAACTGCGACAAAAAGATATAACAGAGAATATAAGTATGTCTATTGCAAATGTTTTGGAATGGAGGGTGTGCTAAGAAGGGGTAGGTAATATTGTCAAAAACCTACCTTAAAACTTCCTTTCCAGACTCGGTGGGTAGGAAAGCTCAGCCTAGAAGACCAAGTCATACCACTGCACAGTGCTTCTCCCTGCTGTGTCTCTGACCTGGTTTTCTCTGCCCCATGCCTTGCTCACCTCTATTTTACCTGAAGAGGAAAAACATAATGGGCAAAGAGGAGACTCTCATTGTGGTTTATCTTATTACTATTGCTGAAACTCGAACAGGAAAAAAAGCCTTAAAAATCAGACAAGATACAATTGCTGGACGTTACCTCAGAGGTCATAGTATGACTGAATGGAAGAATTATATAATCTGGAAATCTATTGAGGATAGGTGGAAATGGTAGCTCCTCAGATTAATGTTACCTTCCAAGTGGATTACATTCATCAAACTAGGATGCAAGTTCCTCAGAGATATGAAAGCACTTGAGAAGAACTATGTGTTCCTTCTGATGTGTCTCAAAATGGTTGGTATGCATTACACATCTAATAAACATCTGTAAGTTAGAAGATGACTATCACTGTCATATTCACTATGCATGGAATAGATGGAAATATTGCATGTTGATTCAAATTGTGTGGCAGAAAACACAAAGAGTAGAAATAGAGTAATGAATCAAACTTCTAACTCATTTTCATTCTCCTTTTCTGCTGCATTATGTGAGGGAACTCAATTAAACCTCCTGAGTCCCTAATAAATTCTGCTCTGCCAAAAATGCTGTGCTGATGAGCCATGCATACAAAGGTAGTGTGCCTCCTGCCAACCCAGCCCTTTTTCTCCCTGTTCTTTGAACCAGACAATCAAAGCCACAATAAGATAAGAGCTGAATGTATGAATATTCTTGATAGGTACTTGTGGAATGAAGAAAGAAAGAAAATGAAATATTCCTGAGTTCTTTGAGAGCACACACAACTATTGCATGTTGATTCAAATTGTGTGGCAGAAAACACAAAGAGTAGAAATAAAGTAATGTATCAAACTTCCCAGACCCTAGACTAGAAACCCAGAAAGGACAGACACTAGAATCCTCATCTATTTCAACCATCATTCTATACCTAACCAATCCCTAATGCCTCCTACAGAAGAAGCACAATAGATGTTTTCTGAATGAATATGTTGAATGAATGAATGGCTGTTGGCTTGTAGAATGGACAGCTGAATTATTGGTAAATGTGTGAAATGTATTCCTTTCCAAAGGCATGATTCCATGTCATAGTGAAAATGTTCACCAAACCCAATTATTTTCTTAGCATGTGTAGGCTCTAAATAATACCTGGGATGTTAGTTTTATATCCTGCATAGTAGGCCACAAACAGTGACTTCACTGATTAAGAAGGACAATAAAAGAAAACAATTGCCTGTTAGCAATTTAGGTTATTTAAAATAACTATGTTTTATCAGACATGAAATAATATTTAGAGGGTTGTGGGAAGGTTCTGGGCTTTTCTGAGCATCTCTAGTATAGGTCTTCCCATTCATTCCCCTTGGATAAGGTCAGGAGACTGTAATGTCTTGTCAAAATGTAATTTTCTCAAGTACTCCCTTTTGGTTTGTCTGAATAGTAACTTCTTCCTTCTGGATATGCTGAATTAGTATTCACCACTTCTCTTTCTATTAATTTTTGAAAGTGTGTGCATGATAGACAAGTCTATGTTTCTGTGCAAAGGACACAGTATCAATGTCATGCAATCCCCTTAAAAGCCCTGTATGTGCCCCTCTGTAAATGCCCACTGATGAGAACTTCAGTTTCCTCATCTGTGCAATGCAATGGGTTCAGTCCATAAGTTTTTATGGAACAGTAAATAATAGGCCATTGGGACAGAGACTTAGGGTAAATTCAACCCATACCTTGTCAGATCAATGAGGAGATAAATATGCAAGCAAATACTTTTTAAAAGATGTATTATACTAGAGATTGAGCAAGAAGCACTTGATAAACACTTTAATTACATTTTGACAAAATGAAGTATATCCTAAGTGGGATAACTATAAAATAAGTTGAAGGATTACATTAAGTCATTCTGAAAAAGCAACTTTTCAGAGATTCATTTCAGATTATACTGGAGTACAATGATCAGCCTTTTCACCCACCTAAGGAATTTTCTAGAAATTCCATCTGAGCTGAGAGTTAAAACATAAATGAAATTTTGACAGGTAAAGGAGACAGGACTGGGTTTGTGACTGGCAGCTTCTGTGTGCTATGGCAGACTTCACATGACAGAAATTTGAACTTTATCTTCATAATGCAGATGTCAATTATGTGGACTCTGGACTCAGATAACTCACATTTAAATCTTGGCTTCCTATTTATATTAGATGTGCATCCTTTGGTAGATTGACTAATATAACTAACAGTCATATCTAATAATGATCATATCTAATAATAATAAAATAATCATATCTATTTCAGTGTCAGTGTAAAAAGTGTACGGAGTCACACATTAAATGCCTAAAACAATAATTTGTGAATTTTAAGAGCTTGATGAACGATTTGTATCATAATTAGCAGCATATTATAAATTCAATGGCATCTTTCTTTTTTTAATTTGAGATGAAGGAACAATCTGAAATGTCCTAAGGAGGACAAAGATGGATTTGAACATTTCCCTTGGCTTTAAGAGAGCAGATGATCCTGTTAAGTTAGAACACTGCCACAGCTAATGAAGATATGCACTTGCACCCAGAATGATGACATTGGAGCTCAAAGACAATCACCTCTAATTAGGAACAAAAATTAAGGTATAGATTTGTTTGAGGTATTTTCCCTTATAATAACCTGGTACCATTTATGTGCAATGCTAATTGTTATGATGAATGGAAGTCAATAAGCTAGAAGAGTATTGAGTAAGATCATGGGTTAAGGAAGTTGTCAAAATCTGTGCCAATGTTTGTCCACCTTTGATGTAGTTTTGAAGCCTAGCACTGGGTATTTCCCTGATGCTGGTGTAAATCAAGATGAAAGAAAACCATGCGAGGGCATGTTATAGATGCTCTCTGCATCTCTCCATCCTTGATACATAGAGACTGGTTGATTGACTGGTAGCACTATAAAAATATAGAAACTCAGGCACCACATACAACTGTAAGACTCAGAATGTGAATCTCAACAAACTCTCCACATTATGGGATCACTCACTCCAGGTCAAGGACCAATCACTTCATGTCTGATTTGGATTCCAGATCTCAACATATAATAAGGGAATTGCCCTTAGTTGGTAACTAAATAAGGTTTTGAAAAATAAATCTTAGCTAAAATGTACCCCCAAAAAAGAAAGTCATGAAAATGGTTGTCCTACACTTTCCAAATGATAAAGCTTGTCCAGAAACTGGAAATAATGATTTCCCTTGAGATTATTCACTTAACTATAGCAAATCTAAATTCAGATGAAGGTTTTCTGAATCAAAGTTGATTATTCCTTTTGGTGTGACACTGGGAAACCTGATTTCTAGATTTGTCTCATCTCTTAGTACCTTGATGATATAGGACATATCCGTTTACCTCCGAGTTTCAGTTTCCTTCTATAGTACATAACTTGCTGATTTGCTGTCTCCAAATGACCTCCCAAAAGTGTTTGATCTCTCTGTATCTAGTGATACCTTGATCTTCCTGTGTGAATTTGTACAAGGAGGTGATACAGAATATATACAAGTAAAGTTTGCCCTGAATCCACCTTCCAAATTAGCATGACCAGCATATCTACTTAATTATTTCAGTCTTTTTTAAATTCAAGGGGAAAAATGTCCATCAGAGAATGACTTTCCATTAATTCCTGGCTTTGCTTGGTTGTCAAATTAATTGCAGCTATTTTCTTTGCTGATTAGAAGGGCATATATGCTCTGGATTCAGTCTGATGATGATAAAAGTTATTATCTGTTTGGAAATTTGCCTGTCTTTCCTATTCTGCCCATGTAGAATTTTAATAGCATTGAATCAGTCCCCTAATAAGAACTCTAATGACAACCTACATTTTAAAGTACTTTATACTTTTCAAAGCACTTTCAAGGGAATTATACACATGCATTATCTCATTGATCTTCCATGGCAGGCAGTGAAAGGGGAACATAGTGAATGGCTCACATCAAAGCCTAGATTAGCTTCTCTGATTGAACAATGGATGCACATTTTTACCCAGTACAGAGATTTAGAGTCAAATATGACTATTATTTATGGCAAGTAGGTCTTCAGTGATTTTGTCCCGACATTAACTCGTTTGCTCCTCAGCACTATGCTTGGAGATGGATATCATGTGAGGGGAAGGAGGAGGAAAAATAACTTGCATAAGTATAAGTGTAGCAATTTAGGCAAGGTCACTGGTTTGTAGAAAGAGAATTCAGAAGGCAAACCTGCAGCTTCCAAGTCCCACCCAGTCTTTTCTCATTCTGAAGAATGGAAAAACAGCATCGTTTTTCTCTAAAAATGATGGGAAGGGTCTAGGCTGTGGAAAAGACAATGTCTTACATACCCTCTGATACTTCATCTGCTGAAACTGGAATAGTCACACTTTTGTTTCTTTTTTTGCTACCAGGAACTGAACTCATGACCTCAGACTTGCCAGGCAGGTGTTATATCCGCAGCCCCTAGCCACACTATTAACAGGTCTCTCTGGAGTAATGCCTTCAAAAGCAGCTTATTGTTCTCCAGAATATCAATGAAGAGTGTATGTAGTTAAGTTCTCTTTACAGATGAGAAAACAGAAAACTGATTTCTCCTTGGTTTACTTAGCTGGTAAATGGACAAATCAGAAATTTACATTCAAAACCTATACTTTTCACAAGCTATTACTGCTCTATAACTATATTTACTTTATTAACTTCTTCTTGGGATTTTGGTGATAGGTCACATTTGATTTTCATTTATCTGTAAATATTTATATAGATAGCTATTGTATGACTAATTAATTAAGGGGTGGGAATGTAACTCAGTGGTATTGCACTTGCCTAGCATACACAAGGCCTTGAGTTCAACCCCCAGTACCACAAAAACAAAGACAAGTCATTTGAAAGCAGTTAAACTCTTTCTAAAAAGTATAAAATTAATTAATTAATTAGGAATATGTTCACAAGAATTAAAAGCAGGATCACAAACAGATATCTGTACACTTACGTTCAAAATAGCTTTATTCACAGAAGCCAACACATACAAGTAACTCAGCAACCATCCTCAGCTGAATGGATCAGCAAAACGTGGTAGATACAGACAATGGAAGATTACTCAGCCTTTAAAATGAATGACATTCTGGCACAAGCTACATGCCTGGTGAGTTGTGGGAACATTATGGCAAGTGAGTAAACCAATCAGAAAAGGGTATATAGTGTATGTATCTGTGGTGCCTAGAGTAGTCAAACAGAGACAAAGAACAACAGGGATTACTAGAAGTAAAAAGGAGCAGGTAATGTGAAGTTGGTGTTTAATAATGAGTATACAGTCTCAGTTTGGGATAATGAAAATGTTTCTGAGAGAAGTCATAGTGATGGCTTCATAATAAAGTGACTCAAAATTTTGAAAAACCAAAATTTATAAAAACAATATTCTTGCAGCACTTCAATTTTCATGGATGGCAAGACATACAGTGATAGAGAAGATATGGGCAACTATTTCAAGAAGACTAGCATCTATCTGGAGAAGAACACATATGCACAATTAACAACAGAATAGAATTCTAATAGCTCTAATGTGAGATATTCTAAATCAACAAATCCTCTTCAATATCAATAACTGTCTGTTAGAACACTAAAACCTTTAAAAGTGCTGCAACACCTTATAATGGAAACCATTACTCATTTCCCAATCTAACTGCACTGATAAGACTAAGCATCCAGGGGTCTGGGGGTATATCTCAGCGGCATAAGCACCTGCCTGGCAAGTGAGAGGTCATGAGTTTGATCCCTGGTACCACAAGACAAAAAAAAAAAACAAAAGGCTAAGCATCCATTCATTATTCATATGTTAAATTTGTGTTTTTATTCATGGAAACAAATGCATTGGATAAATACTAGCAGGAGACACTGTTTAAGGTTTCGAGACAAGGAGATGATAAGATTGTCTGTGGCCCTAGCATCACCAGACATCTGGGAGCAGGTGGGTCAGAAGTGGATGCAATAAAGGATTACTCTGTAAGATGAGCACACAGTGGAAGGAGGCGTGCAGAACTGGAGTGAGCCATATGTGTGCACACAAGATAGTCATAGCAGGTGACTCAGAAAGTAACAGCTGTGCTGATTCTTGAAAAGTGTGGTTTTGCTGGTTGTACACTGGATGGAAGGAATCTAGGGGACAGCAGGAAAAAGAAACTGAGGTCTAAAGGCCTAAACCAGGGACTGCCTTACCCACCTAATGGTGAGACTGAGCAGAAACACAATAGCCAAATCATGAAGGACTTGGTGTGCACACCATTGCTACAGTGTGTCTTTAAATAGTTTTAGGTAAAAATGGTTCTATGAACATTCAGTCCCAACTTGGCAATTTTGGAGGAGATACATTAGAGTCATGAATGTTAGAAAAAAATAAGAATTAATAATATAATCCGAGTAAAAAATAATACAAGTAGGACCCATGTTGATAGCAGAGGGAATGAGAGGAAGAATTACTATAGAAAGTAATAAAGTGGTTTAGTTGACAAGAGTTGATCATAAATTAATGGAAAATGAATGAGTAAAACATGAAATCTTTTCTCAAAGAATGCACACAGAAAGAAAGCAACCCACTCGCTCGCCGCCCTGGTAAGTGTCTGTAGCTTGGCAAGCTGCTGCAGTCCCAGCGTGAGAACCAGCAGCGTTTCCTGAGATCTGCGCCATCTTGAAACTTGGGCTGCTGGGAAGGAAAGAAACCCACTCGCTTGCCATCCTGGTGGGTGGCTGTAAGCCTACTGGCACCCAGGCTGAAAATCAAACATCCCATCCCCACCCCCCAGGTTAGCAAGTGGGAGCCAGAGATCTGAGCATCTCTTGGAAGGTTGACCATATGCAATATAGCAAATAAGGGGGATTTCCTTCTACCATCTCTTTGAAGGCAAATATTTTTATCACGGTTTTGCTTTGTTCTGATTAATTTTATTGCTCTATTCAATATTCTGTTTAAATAACTTCTGTAATGTCCTGTATTTCTTTTGATTTTGCTATACCTGATTGAAAGAACAACTATTGTGAAGATAATGAGATATACTAGTACCTATTACTGTTATCTGGGTAACCTTCTGTGAAGTTCTGTACCAATTTCACTACACTGTCTTAATTGGCTTTGTTCTGTCTTGTTCTGTTGTGTTTTACTACCTTCAAAATAATAAAAAACTTTTTTAAAAAATGTACATAATTTAATTATATTAGCTCCACTCTGAAGATGTATTTTAAAATTGGGGTTAGATGTGCTGTACTTTTCTGTCAAACATCATGTAGTTTTTAACTTATAGCAGATAGTTCTCATTTGTTAATACCACCTATTATAACCTAAAGAAAAAATGAGTTATGCAAAGGGGTTCACTTACTGAGAATACTACATAAGTAATCGTAGAACATAATGCTAAAGGGAAGTAAATAATAAGCACCACATCTTATTGTTCTTGTATTCCTCAAGCATAGTGCTTTTTATATAGTAGATCCTCAAAAAATGTTTTCATATAAATAGGTGAATAAATGAGCTACTGGATATTTTATAAACAAGGGCTGTTTGAATGGCTTGTGGAATTCTGATAATTCTTTCATGAATACTGCTTTATGTGAGAGGATGAAAGAAAACTGAATCCATATCTGGGGCTTGATCTAGGCAGAACAGTGTATGTTTATGAAGCACATGATATTATACATTGTAGTATGTTCTAAATAATGCTTTACACCTAATACACCCAAGCTAGCAAATTATTATGTTATTAGCCTGGAGAAAGAATTATTGACCATTTTGAAATAAGTTGCATAAAAGAACTAGTAAAAAGAAACAGTCCATTCCCCACTATTCATGCTGATGAGGGACCCCATTGCCTCTGGAAGCTCCAGGATTGACACCTGCAAGACAGCAGGAATTTACAGCTACACAACTCACAGCTCCGCCGTCAAGATGGAAAGCTCATCCATTCTTCCCCATTTGCCCTCCTCTTTGAGAAGTGAGCAACAACTCAGCCACCTGGGGATACAAAAGGGACAGGAGGCACCAATGGAATTCTAGGAGGCAGACACTAGATGCCCACTGCAGTACTTTGAAATCAGATAGATAGAACCTCTGGTACATCTCAGAAAATAAACATAAAGTAGAACACTGTGAAGAGTGCTCAGAGAAGCATCTTGGACTGAATTCCATCTTTAGCAATAAAAGAGAGCAACTGTGAATAAAAATAGCACCAGTATAAAATAATGGAGACAATAGAATCAGCAGGTAGGCTATACTGAATTTGGGTCCAGCAGATTTCTCTGTGGCACATTATCACTAGTTTGAAGCCTTAACTCTCAGATGTCCCAGCCCAGGATGGAGGAGCTGGTGGTCCCTGTCTCCAGATGTTGACCAGCAACATCCAACCTGTCATGGACCACTTTTCAGCTCAGTCTTCTCTAAGATTCCTCAATAACCATAGGCTGAAGTTCAGACTCATTGGCAGCCAGCTGAGGTCCCCCATGTAGGGCTGTTGCCTGGCTTTTCATGGTTGCCCCTCTTACTTTGGGATCTAGTCACATTACCACAGTGATGTTCTCCAAAAGAATTGTCCTAGTTCAGAACTACAAGGCCTTCCTATCATCAGCTCCTTTTTAGGATTCAGCTCAGTTACAGCAGTTGTTATTTTGCTTGATTTCTTTTTCATGAGACCCCAGGTTCCACAAGGGTAAGTTGTTCTTTCTTTAAATCTTGGAACTTTGTACAAAAGGACACCAGGCACAAGCAGCATGAAATCAAATGAGCCATCTACTTGTACTTTCTGGGACTAACATTCATAATTTAGAACCATTTCAATTTTTCAAATGTATCCACTTTATTTGATGGACTAAAATTCTCAACTACACAGGGTACTCTGAAAAGTCCAATGATCATGTATATAAATCAAAAGGAAAATACTGGAAAGACTATAGCTATATCATATAGCCATACAGACTGAGGATTGAAGGTTGTTATAGGCTGGGTTGTAGCCCCTGAAAAATTCAGGTTTACCTCAGAATGTGGCCATATTGTGCAGTAGGTCTTCAGAGGAATAATTATGATGGAATTATGTAGCCAAGATGAGCCAAATCCTACATGATTACGGGCATCCCAATAAGAGTATGAAATTTGGATGGAGAGAAACACAAAGAAAAGGCCAGGTGAAGACAAATGGAGAAAATAACCATGTAAAGTGGAGATGATTTAGAGAGAACCAAACCTGATGACACTTTTTGGGCTTCCAGCATCCCAAACTAGGAGAATATACATTTCATTTGTTTAAGAAATTGAGCCTGTAGCACTTTTTTATTACTATATAATGATTACATCTCTCATGGGGAATTGGTATATGAACATAATACATCTCAATTTTTTCACTCCCCTGCCCCACTCCTTCCAACTCTTTCCCATTTGCAAAACCCTTTCCCATTTGCAAAAGCGTGCCTTGAAACTACAATTGTAAAGTGAAGTAAGTCACACACATGAGTTTCGATACTGTATGGCTTCTCATTCATGAGAAACTCAAAACATATAAAGAGCAAAACAGAAAATAGATAAATAGGAAAAAAGGAGATCTTTTTCAAATCATGGGGAACAGGAGAGGAAAGGAGTAAAGAGGGAGAGGTGTGAAAATGGTTGGATAAAAAGGAACTGAAGAAAAAATATAGTATATTTTCCAACAGATCTAGTAGCACATTCATCCCAGAGGGGCTGGGATGTCTGCATAACTGTTGGGGATGGATTTGACCCACTGCATTCCCAGGATTCTGCCAAGCCACAGAACCTCTGTGAGAGACCCATAACACTCTCCAAGAGGAAAAGGCATGGGTCTTAAAGTACACTTTGTCTGTGTCCAGGGGTCATGCCTTCCTCATTTCCACTGGCAATTCTTCCCATCAGAGCAAACTCTTCAAGTCCAGCTTCTTATTGGTCCTTCTCTCTCATGGTTACATCAGGAAATGGGGCTATGATAGCTAATTTCTTGGGCTTGTTTCCTCATAAAGTCATGCAGAACAAATGAGACAGAATTTATTTTGCCTTGGCTATTAATATTTTATGTTACCCCAGTGATAAATTTAATAAATCAAAACTTTATTCCACCTGAGATTTGTTGACTATTACTAGGATATTTTTAGTTATGAAGCAATTTAAACAAAATATGGCCATTTTCTGAAGTTTGTACTGTCATATTAATTTGCTCAGCCTTTTATTAAACAGGAAAAAAGCAACTAGAAGAATGTTGAAACTGCTTCTATATTTTCATCTCATTTTCAGTTGTTGACAATCATAATTCATCATCATCACCAATATCATCATCACCATTACCTCCACAGCATAATCACAGGGATGATGAAAGAAGAGTGCAGGGTCTTAAAAGGTCATACAAATAGTGAATGGCAGAACAGTGATTTCACCATGAGGTTCTCTGATCTTCCAAAACTTGCTATACATCCTGCCTTGTCAGGGAGGTGGTTGGCACAATTGGACATTCAGTCATGCATATACTTCATGTCATCCTGTGTTCTAAAATGCCTTTGAATACTGCATCTTAACCAGGGATGGAATGGAGACTCAATTTTCACCATATCTTCAGCAATGTGTTTATGGTTATGAATGGAATTAAAACTTTGGAAACAATGTCAGAGAACACCAGGAAGGGTTCGTTCCACCTTGTTGCACAGGAAACCAACTCATGCATAAAATAGGGATTTGACTAAATGAGTTTACTTCCTAAATTTCACAGCCTTTGCTTTTCTGACCAAGATGTCATTGTCAGTTATTCCTCCTGAGAAATCGCTCAGACATCAATAATCTCACTTAAACCTCTTCTTTTCTAGAGGAAAGTAGATGCCGGAGAAGGCATTGGGCCCTCTGATATCCCTTGTCTAGTTTGTGGCTGGGGTAAGGTAAGGATTCATTGTGTATCATTTTTCCTCTGCCATTTCTTTTCAATTATCTAACTCACTGAGGGAGTGGGCTGGCTTATTCTGTGGACTTCGTTCTGCAAGTGATGAATCCAGGGTAACAAGAACATTAACACTAACAATAACAAGAACACTAACAGACAAAAATGTAGTTGAGCTTCTTTATTTATGACAGAAAACATTACTGAACTTCTAGAAAGTGTGGAATCATTCACTTCAGCTTTTGTGGAAAATAACTAAGAATGAAAGAAGGCAAAAAGCCATATTTTACCATTTGGTCATTTATTTTGAGTCATAAGCCAACCTTGAAAAATCAGTTTGCTGAGGCCTGCCCTTCACCCACAGGGAACCTCCTGGAGACTGGCAGCTTGGCCTGGGCTGTTTGGATTGGGAACTTTGCAGAGACCGGCATCTCGGCCTGACTGTTTGGGACTAGTAGGCCCACCCTTCATCTGCAGGGAACCTCCTGGACACCAACCTGGGACAAAGGATGGTGGCACAGCCCGCCTGAGCTTCCACAGGATCTGGTACACCACACCCAACATGCACCTTACAACTTAGGGAGCCAGGAGCCCACAGAGGGGAGTTAGGACCCTGTGAGGGAGCCAAGATCCTGTGGGGGAGCCACTGCTGCTCCAGGAACTGAGGGTGCAAGAGGTAATTCCCACAAAGGCAGATAAAGCTTTGAAACACCACCCAAAGCAAGGAAATATAGAAAAATGACAGAAGGAAAGACCAAAAGGCAGGCTCAAAGCTCCAGCCCTCCCCAAGAAAGCTTAGAAGCCATGTACATAGAAGAAAAAAGAAGCCATACACCTGCAATGTCTGAAATGATATCAAATGAAATAAAGATGCAACTAGGGAAAGCTATAGAGAAATTCATATCAGACATACTTGCCCAGGTAAAAGAAGAATTGATAAAAATAGTGAAAGAAATAGTGAACGCATCTAGTGGAGACAAAGCTAAAAAAATTAGAGGAACAAAGCAAACAGATAGAATACAAGAATGAACACTATAAGAAACAAACAGAATTCATAAAGCAGATTCAAAGAGATATACAGGAAATCAAAAATGCTATTGAAAGCTGCCAAAACCACCTCAATGAAAGTGAAGATAGAATTTCAGACCTTGAAGATGAGATTGCATCCAGTGAACAGGAAAGACAAGATCTTTTAAAAATAACAAAGAATCAGGAAATAACAATTCAACACCTGCAAGATGATGCAAAGAAAAATAACATAAGATTAATAGGGATAAATGAAAAAGAAGGGGACAGTCCAGATGATATCAAGAGGATATTTACAGAAGTAATAGATAAAAACTTGAGAAGAGAAACTGACATTTGGTAAGTGAAGCATATAGAACTCCAAACAGGGATAACCAAAGTAAAACTACACCCACACACATAATAATCACCATCCCAGAAATCCAACATAAGAACAGAATACTAAAAACTTTTAGAGAGAAAAGAGAGATCACCTATAAAGGAAAACCTATCAGAATCACAGCAGACTTCTCAACACAAACAATGAACTCAAGAAGAGCATGGAGTGAAGTCTTTCAGATCCTAAAGGAAAACCACTTCCAAACAAGACTGGCATACCCGGCAAAACTGTCCTTCCAAATGGATGGAGAAATAAGATACTTCCAGGACAAAAAACAGCTGAAGAACTTCATGAACACCAAACCAACCCTACAAAGAATACTGAAAGACATTTTAGATACACATGGGATAAAACCACCAAGCGAGGCAGACAATTAAACAGAATGGAAAGCTAAAGACACAACAGCAGAAAGATAACATGTCAACAATAAACCAATATATAACAGTTACAACCATTAATGTAAATGGTCTCAACTCACCAATCAAAAGAAACAGACTGGCAGAATGGATCAAGAAACAACATCCAACCATATGCTGTCTACAAGAAACCCATCTAACCCAAA
>PVJX010011563.1:0-53157 GCA_004027295.1 Dolichotis patagonum | reverse complement strand
TCCTCTTCTGATCTGCTCTGTACTACCCCCTTTTGTTTTATTCTCTTTTAAATAAAAAAAAAAAATAAAGGCTGGGTTCAATCCTGAGTCCAGCAGGACAAAAAAAAAAAAGTTTTGACAGCAACCAGTTTCCACCCCTAAACTAGATACCAAATGAGGAGCTGTGTGGAGACCATCGTACTGGGTGTACTGGTGTCCCCAGAACTCTATGATTCTTATTTGCTAGACTATCACAAACTTCTTTGGACTGGGTCATTTATAAATACAGTGGGAGTTGGGTGTGGTGGTGCACATCTGTAATCCCAGCACTCAGGAGGCTGAGGCAGGAAGATGGCCAAGAATTTGCTTACAGCCTGGGCTACCTAGTGTGTTCAAGTCAGCCTGAACTACATAGCAAGATCCTGTGTAAAAAACAAAAAGCAATAAATAAATAAATACAGTAGGAGCCAGGAGTGATGGTGCACATCTGTAACCTCAGCATTTGGGAGGCTGAGGCAGGAAGATCACCATATGTTCAAGGCCAGCCTGGGCTCCTTAGTGAATACTAAGCCAGCCTGAACTACACAGTAAGACCCTGTCTCACTACAGAAATTTGCCTCTCCCTGTGCTGAGGCCAGGGCAGCCAAGGTCAAGGTGCCAACAGGCAGGCAGGCCTTGTCCGTCAAGGGTCCAATCTGCCCACTCTGGAGCTGGCCCCCGTGTTCCTGTGTCCTCCGTCGGGGAAGGGGACTGGGCGCTTAGTACTCCTGAGCTCCGGTCAGGTCCCATGGGACTGTGGGGACACCTTTAGATCACACCAGGACATCTGTGTGCTTACCAGGCTCCTGTCCGAGATACCGCAAGCCAGGCTGCAGAGCCTGCTCCGGCCCCAGGGAGGTCCAGAGGAGTTTATATTTGTAATCCAGGGAAAAGTCAGTGGAATGCTAGTGAGTAAATTCCAGTCTGCCACCTTCAGGGCAATCCACAGCGAGACTAGACAAAGATACATCTGCAGTTGTGGGCAGCCAAGGGGTCCTAAGTCCATTTGGAACAATAGCTAACTGGGACCAAGGCCACACTCAGGGCCGAAGCTGGGTTTTATAAATTCACGAAGTCTGTGAGTGCCGTGAGCTGGGCGGGGTGGGAGGCCGGAAAGCTCCTCTGTGATATGCAGAGACAGAGGGAGAGAGGGGTGCAGAAAGAGTACTGGGTTAGGGACCGGTGGGCTCTAGCTTTGGAGGAATCTGGTAACAGTTTGAGGAAGTATCTTGGGGTTTTGGTCCCCTCCATCAGCTTTGCTGTCTGGCCTTCCGGCCCTGGGACACCTCAGCCTCTCTCGAGGTTCAGTCCCAGTGGACAGTGTGGAGTCCAAGCCCAGCGCACAGGTACTACTAATTGGGAGCCGCAGTGGGCATCACTGAGCTGTCACATTACTCCAAAGGCCTCCACTGGGCCCATTTGTGGGGCTTACAGCCGGTTGAGGAAGTCGAGTGTTTTCCTGGCCAGCTCTGCACATAGCAGCACACGGGAGTGGGCCAAGGCTTAGCCAGAATGGAGACAAATGGTCTTTTGTGGAGAGCGCTGTACACCAGACTATCGGAAAACCCCAGCCGAGCCCAGGCCCACATACACCCTCAGGAGCAAAGACAACTGTGTCATTCTGTGCCTCGGGGCTTTAAGGGGGTGCTTGTTCCGAAGCACCGGACACTGAGACACACTTGCCTTCCCTCCATGGCACGCAGGTCCCCTGAGTCCTGCAGACACCAGCTCCCCTGACTCCAGGGCCCTTCCCAAGGCATTCGCTTCCCCGAGTCCCTGGTCGAATATCACTTCTTGTCTGGGTCATGAGCATAGTCACGTGTATTCTAAAACCTCAGCCACCTGCCGGGGCTGCTGCCCAGCTGTGGACCCCAGCCAAGCACGTGCGAGGCTGTGTTCAATCCCTGCACCAATTAATGTATAAAGGAACCCTAACAGCAGTGGCACGCCCTACTCCCCTGAAATCCAAGTTTCCCTTCCCGTATGCCACATGCCTGGCACAGAGCGGGAGTTTAACAAGCGCTTACTGTAGTGACAATTTATTCTGTATTTATTAACCTTTTGGTTCTGATGCAGTGTCCTGCTATGGGGTTCAGCCCTGGCCTTGAACTCATGGCAATCCTCCTGCCTCAGCCTCCCCAGTGATGGGATTACTGACGTGTATCACCATGCTCAGCTCTAGGTCACTGTGTTGATAGATCCTGGCTCCAAACTTGCCGAGTGAGGACCCCATGGGCTGAACAGCCCCCTCACCCATGGTCCATTGTCCCTGGTCCTCCAAGCAGAGTTCCCAGGCACCCCGGTGGTACTCCTGTGTGCAGGATGGTAGAGGTGACATAGCCTGAGGAGTCCAAAGGGCCTGGGGTGTGGCAGGCACAGGACGCCTTTCCAAAGGGGCCGCTCCATTACCAGCCACCTTGCCTGACCCGCCTTGCATGGCTCTGCATCAGCAGGTCACCAGTGCAGCTGTCCTGCCCGGCTCCAGTGACCCGGGGCTACAGCAGCCACCACCACTATTTTTACCCAGGACCTCATCTTTCGGGTTGAGACTGGCCGTTCAGGACCTGTCAGCCAGTGGTAAATCAGCGCCTGCCCTCCTTCCCCTCTGTGCTTCATGGGAGCCACAAGAATCCGTCCCACCAGGTGCCGGCGGTGGAGTCCACGCTCTCCTCCACGCCCCTGGCTCCCTGCACACGACCAAAAATAAAACCCCTGCGGTCGCCAGGAAATCCTAGAGCAGGGGACCAGGAAGGACTTTCTGGAGAATCCGGGAGTGTCTTACTCTTCTGGTTGCTAGGACAAAAGGCCTGACACCCAGAATTAAAGGGGGAAAGGTTTATGTAGCTCACAGTTTGCAGAGGGTTCCGTTCATGGTCAACTGGCTCGGCAGACAGGCATCGCAGAGGAGAAACAGTGCATGGTGGGCGGAAGGAAGCAAAGCGACAGGGACGACCACAGCTCCTTCTGTCCCTCCTGTCTTTTTTTTTTTTTTTGGTACCGGGGATCAGACTCATGACCTCCTGCTTGCCAGGCAGGCGCTTATGCCACTGAGCTAACCCCCTAGCCCTATCCCTCCTGTCTTATCCAGGCTACTTGGGGCAGGCAGCACTCACACCCTTAACCCTTGGTGCCCTTGAGCTTGGCATTGCACCATGAATCAATCCCAGCATCACCTACTCTAGATCCGGCCACCCCTGAGGAAGCCCCACCCGTGACTGCATGAGGCTTTAGGGGAGACACCTGGACACAGCCTTAACAGGAAGTTTCTACCTTTTCATCTGAGGAATACCAGACACTAACTATGCAGATGACATGCTGGGACTGGCCTGATCTTAGCAGCCGAGTTTCCCCTTCTGCCGGGAGACTCAGTCTAGAGGCCAATCCCCCTCCCGCAAGTGTGAGGCCTGTGCAGTCACCGCCCTGATGCCACAGCAGCTCAGCCCCGGAGTTACGGTCGTGGTGCAGGAGTGCTGAGCCTGGTGTGGCCTTGGTCCCAGCCCAAGGACCGGGGAGACTCACCCAGGAGGAGCAGGGGGCACAAAGGTTGGGGGACCAGATGTGATGGTGCACAGCAGTTATCCCAGCATCTGGAGGCTGAGGCAGGCACCAGCCTAGGGCACATAGGGAAACTGAGTCTCCAAAAATAAAAAGGCAGAGATGACCACATGGAAGTAACTCACAGGGCTGGGGATTTAGCTCAGTGGCATAAGCGCCTGCCTGGCAAGCGTAAGGTCGTGAGTTCAATCCCCAGTACCGCAAAAAAAAAGGAAGTAACTCACAGACTTGGTGACTCGGCAACGAGTTAGATGAATCACACATCTGTGCCCAGCAGAGGAAAGGCCTCAGCCAAGTCATCCATCTGTGAAGGGTGCAGGGGGAATTTTGTCAACACCCCGAGTCCACAGGAGGCCTTGGGTGAAGCCCTACACTCACTGAAAATATGCTGCATTCAAGCGACAAGCAGAAGCACCCTGAAAAAAGAGGGTGAGAACAGAAGGGGTGAGGGAGAACCAGACCTGGGGACCTGCAGTGGCTGCAGTTTAGAAAAAAGCAGGGCCTCGGGCTGGGTATTTAGCTCAGTGGCCTAAGCGTCTGCCTGGCAAGTGCGAGGTCGTGAGTTTGATCCCCGGTATCAAAAAAAAAGAAAAAAGAAAAGAAAAGCGGGGCCTCTTCACAGGCAATGCTAAGGGAGCCCCAACCTTATGCTAACCTAACCCGAACCCTAATCCGACCTAACCAAGCCCCACATGACACTGGTACACCGCCCGCCCCCTCTGCAGTTGGGGGACTCACGTCATTTCTGAGACCACGAAGCTGGTGGGGAGGCCTAGGAGAGGCCCTTGGGTGGCCATAGGGCACAGCCAGCAAGCCCAGTCCTCAGGACGGGGGAGGAGGGCAGCTGTGTGGGGGAAGCCAGCCCAAACCATCTCTGCGCCTGTACTTTGCACTCCCTTCTGTCTTCTGGCACCTGTGCCTCGCCCCATCCCTTCCTCCCACAGCTGAAGTCAGCTTCTTATGTTTTTCAATTTTTTTTTTTTTTGAGACAGGGTCTCAACAACTCATGTAGTTGCCCAGTGTTGTGGTTTGAAAAACATTGGTTCTCCCTCACCCCTTCTGTTCTCACCCTCTGAGCTTTGAACGCTCTGAGCTACATCCCAGCCCCTGCTTTTTTTTTTTTTTTTTTTTTTGAGACAGGGTCTCAACAACTCATGTAGTTGCCCAGTGTTGTGGTTTGTGTCTAGATGCCCCCCAGAGCCTTGTGCAATCAAAGGACTTCTTCAGAGGTGGCTGGATCTGGAGGGTGTGATGCTGGGATTAAGGCCATGTGGTTAGTAAATCAGTTGCTGATGGGTTTGGCCCGGTTTTGGCTAGGATTCCAGGTGTGGGTGCTACACCCGCCCTAGGGTGCTATGCTGGGCTGACCACTGGTGGCCACCCTGGAACACCCAGCTGAACCAAGTCAGCATGGTGCTGGGTGCGGAGGCACCTGGGGACTGCTGCCAGCAGCATAAATGAAGAACCAGAGAAGGGGAGACGGTGGGCCGTTGATGGAGAAGCTTATCACGCTGGCTTTCCTGATGTGAACCCAGCTGTTCTCATCGGAGGAGCTTTGGTCCTCGCTGTCACTGAGGATGGCTGCGGTCCTCTGTGGGGGAGCCCTGGTCCTCACCTCGAGCATCGCTTCCTGGTTCCAGAGCAGATCCCTCAGCCCCTAGCACAGCTCCTTCATCCCGCTGGGGCCGACTTTCTGGTTTCCATCGCTGACCTTTGGGCCTTCCCAGCGCAGGTCCTTAATACAGACTTGCCCGAGGCAATGTTGTGGGCTCCAGGCCTCCCACTGGACTCGTGGAGGACACTGCTGGACCCGATGTGGGATCCAGGCCCTCAGCTGGATCTCTCTGGGTCTCTAGTGTGTGGACAGAGCTCCTGTACTCTTTTGCATTTGATTCTTAGGGAAAATATTATAAAATAATCCTTAAACTATGTGTCCTGTATTAAATCTTTTCCCTTGTAAACACACTGACAACAGGCAGGCAGGCAACCTGCATACAATATAAAGGACAGAAAGAGCCTCATCGCTGTCTTGTTGCTTTTGCTGCCATCCACCACCATGAACTGTTGTCCCTCCACCATGTGCCACCCTACCTTGGATCTAGCCGACTACGGACTGAAACCTCCACAAACTGTGAGCTAAATAAACCCTTCCTCCTTTAACTTTGAGGGTTGGGTTTTTGTCTCAGCAACAAGAAAAGTAACTAGGACACCCAGCATAGGCTTGAACTTGTGATCCTCCTGCCTCAGCCTCCCAGACTGCTGGGGTCACAGGCATTGCACCACCATGCCCAGTTTGAAGTCCACTTCAATGAAAGCATGGAGTGGGCTGCAGAAGCAGAAAGGGCTCTGGAAGCCATCTCCAGGCGCGGAGGTTGGCAGCAGCACACAGAGCAGATGCAGTTTTGGGTTTTTTTTTGTTTTTTTTTTTTTAATTTTTTTTAATTTTAAAAGGGAGTAAAATTAAACACAACAAAACAGAACAGAATGGGACATAAGAAAGCATAAATTTCAAAGCTAGACAACCAGAGATCTTCACTATCTGTCATATTGTCTCTTGTTTTCTTCCAAATGGTTGTCCTTATCTTTGCATATGGGGAGCTCATACTAAACAACATAGCCAATCTTTTCACAAGATGTGTAGTTCACTGGCTCCCACTTGCTAGGCAGGGGGGAGGGTGAGGGGGGACACGGGATGGGAGACAGGATGACATGAGATGTCTGATTCTCAGCCCACACGCAGCAGGATCACAGTCGCCCCCCAGAGACGGGAAGAGTTCCTTGTTTTCCTGGCACCCCAAATCAACTGCACGGCGGCGCAGGTCCCGATGCGCCAGGGTCTCTCTCCTTCCGGCTGCCGAAAGTCTGCCACACTTTCAGCCACCCCCAGAGAGGGGAGGAGTTCCTTGTTCTCCCGGCACCCCGAGTCAACCACATGGTGCAGGTCCCCGAGGCGCCAGGGTCTCCCCTCTGCAGGCCCGCCAAAGTCCGCCATACTCACCTGCTATTTCTTTCTGATGAATTGACCATTCCATTTCCAAAGTCCTGAAGTGGCCAACAGACCACAGAAAGAATTCTCTTTAGGCTCCTGTTGGAAACCAGCAGCTACAGCGATCTGCTGGCCTTGCTTTAGGGCCACAGATGCAGTTTTGTTGGGTGTGGGGAAGGAGCATTGCAGCTCTGTTGTCCAAGGGGAATCTTAATGCAGCCCTAATAATAAATTAGAGGGACGGAGTTTAATGAAAGCAAGACATTTGATTTGTAAAGAGGAAAAGGAGGGCGAAAGGAGAAGATAGCTACCCTGGTAAAGAATCAGGGTGGAGCGCTTTGGAAAGATGGGGTCCTGTCGGCCCTTGGTTCTCAGCTGTGTTTTATACCTGTTTATTTTTTTAAATTTTTATTGTTTTGTTTTGGAGACAGGTTCTTGCTATATAATCCAGGCTGGTCTTGCACTCACAGCAACCCTCCTGCCTCAGCTTTCCAAATGCTGGGATCCCAGGCATGTGCCACCAAGCCCAGCTCTGCTGTTTTTATAGGGGTGCCAGTGACTCTTTCCCCTCCACCCAGATCTTGCACTAACAGAACCGACTCTGTCTAGCATCATCTTCCCGTGGTCCATGTGCAGCTTCTGGCTGGCTGGTTGTCCTTGACGTACCTTTTCAGGCCTTCTCTCTGGGGTGGCCGGGGGTGCCTTGTTATCGGTTAGCTTAGAGTTAGGAAGGGGGCTGGGGGATCTGTACTGCACTCTCTGATGCCCCTAGGATGAATGATAGAGTAACTCTGGAGTGAACGCACACATGTGTAAGTGCACACGTCAGTGCACAGGTGGGAGTGCGCAGCGTTAGGAGAGCAGCCCGCCCGGCCTGGGAGGTGGAGGCGGCTCACCGTTTGTGCATCTGCCTTTCTCCCTGCGTACTGCCTGTCAGCTCTTCTCCGGGTCTCTTGGTGCAGGTCCCAAGACCGTTCAGTGCCTTTCTTTGTTTTATTTTTCACTCTTTCTTTCTCTACCCTTGTCTTTGACCTTTTCCCAGAGGAACCTCTCTGGTAACGTCTGCTTTTAACTCTCAATCAGGATTAGTTAGAAGACCCTATCTGCGGGATTTTGTTCCTAGAGAAAGCATGAAGATTTGGCTTTTTCAACCTGGGTCACAAACCCTGGGTGCTCACAGAAGGTCCACACTCCTTAGGGTACGTGGAGGTGCAGGCGATGCAACATCTCCACGTCCACGTCCACGTCCTGGGCCTGTGCCTTGGAGAGGGCCTTGCAGTGCTCCAGAGACCCCAGCCCAGAGTGTGCGGTGACGAGACCAACTAGGTGCACAGGGCCAGAAGACTGTGATGGGGACCAGGGGACACTCACACAGCACAGAACAGCACACATGGAAGTCAGGTGAGGAGCACATGCCGGTGATCACACCACTCAGGAACCTGAGGCAGAAGGATTGATGTTGAGTTTCAGATCAGCTTGGACTACGAAGCAAGATACTGTCTCAAAAAAAAAAAAAAAAAGGAAAAGCCAGGTGCGGTGCCGCACACCTGTAATCCCAGCATTTGTGAGGCTGAAGCAGAAAGATCGTTGCAAGTTCAAGACAAGCCTGGGCTACAAATTAAGGCCAGCCTTAACTGCATAGCAAGACCCTGTCCCCCCACCACCACCAAAAAAAGGAAGAAAGAGAAAAAAAAATAAGAAGAAGAAATAGTGACAAACAGAAAAACTTCCTTTGTGGTTTGTTTTTGTGCTGGGGATGGAGGCCAGGGCCCTGCATGCCGAGCACATGTTCCACCAGAGCTATAGATCCCCAGACCCCTCTCTTTCATTCTTTCTGTAGTGGGAATTGACGACCCTCCTGCCTCAGCATCCTGAATTACAGGCAAACACCATCCGGGCCCCAGGGTGCTCCTGACCCACTAGGACATAATAGGATCCATTACGTAATCTCCAAGGACCTTCCACACTCCTCTGAGGTCTTACTGGGCCGGCCCCTCATCCTGCCAGGAAGTTCCCCCTCCTCCTCAATGAGGCCTTCATGTACAATCAGCAGCAGATCAGCTGCTGCACATCTCCAGGAGCCTCACACCCCTCGATTCTCTTGCAGGAGCGATGTTGCCCAATAAGCCCGCTGCGAGTGGGAAGGAGCAGCGCAGTGCAGGGCCTGCAGCGAGGGCAGCAGCCCTGAGCCCCTTGAGCTGGCTGTGGGCAGCAGTGAACTCTGGGAGCCACACGGACAGGGAGGGCATCTGGTGGCCTGCGAATCTGGGAAGTGATGTGGAGTTGAAGGAATCGCTACTAATCATTAACATTCGAGCCACCGTTTGTGGTCAAAGTGCTGACCCCGGATGCTGCGCAGCAGCTTCCCGGAATCTTGCGATAGCAGCTGAGATCCGCTTCTGCCTTTGCTGCCTCCCGAGGTTCCCTGGCCAGACAGCAGTTGCAAGAGCCCTGTTGTTCTCTCTTTATCTCTCTAACCATTTTAAAGGAAAAGATTGTCTGGAGACCCTCCAAGGCCACACCTGGAACAGCTCTGAAGAGTCTGAGGAGTGTGATTTCCTAGAGCTCTTATGAGGGGGACCAGACGTTGGCTGTTAATTTAGCTGCTGAGTCACCAGCCGGAACATTAGATTTTTGCAGCCAAAAGCATCTATTGTTACTGGTGAAATCACGCTCTGCTTGCAAAATTCGTGACATTCTAACGACACATCGAAAGTGCCGTGTTGCTTCTCTGTTCAATTTAATCCTGAAGATCTTGCTTCTTAATGGAAAGCAAATGCCACAGATCCTTGGCCTTCATTTTACCCAGTGCCACAGAAACGTAGGCCAGAATGGAGCCCCAGGGATCAACTCAGTTTTGCATCTGATTAGATGATAAATAATTCAAAGGGGTGGGGATTTAGCTTAGTGGCATAAGCGCCTGCCTGGCAGGCGCAAGGCCCTGAATTTGATCCCTGGTACCAAAATAAATAAATGAATAAATAAATTCAAGAACATCTTTGAACCGCTCTGGGGAAGGCAACATGGAAAACACAGGGAGGCCTGATGCTTTAGCTGTCAGCCTTTCAGACCAGGCGAACAGAGAAAACATAAAAATAAATGTAACAGAAAAGGAGGCAATCCGCCCAGCTCTCTCTTGGAGGGTGCTCCTCCACAAAATCTATTTTTTGTTTCCTTTTGTTTTTGTTTTTGAGATAGGGTCTGGCTATGCAGTTGAGGCTGACCTTGAACTCACTGTGTAGCCCAGGCTGGCCTCAAACTGGAGGTGATCTTTCTGCCTCAGCCTCCGAAGTGCTGGGATTATAGGCATGTGCCACCATGCCCAGCTAAGAGCTCGTTTTAAGGAGGTATGACCTCACCCTTTCCTGTTTTCCATTTGCCAAACCACCATGGAATATTACCTGACTTGAACTCATGAGATTTTGTGCCTATCTGAAATTCCAACGTACCTGACCTGTTGAATTACAACGCAAATTCAGCCAGGCCTGTAATCCCAGCACTCAGGAGACTGAGGCAGGAGGCATACAAGAGTTCAAGACCAGCCTGGGCTACAAAGTGAGTTCAAGACCAGCTTGAACTGCATGTGAAACCCTGTCTCAAAAATACAAAATAAAAGTGAAATAAAATAAAATGTTTGCAGGCTCCAACACAGAAAAAGAATTTTTAGGACTCACCGTTAAGAGGCATAAAGGGGTTTATTAGGCAGGAATTTAAAAGTACACAAAGACATACAGTGCAGGGTGAGAAGAGAGGTGAGGAGACCCGCCCCCTTATGAGCTGAAGCTGGGTATTTTTAGGGAGCAAGGCTGGGCTATGAAGCTCCCTTTCAAGCAGTAGCGTTACCAAGGCCAAAGAATGAATGAACTCCAAGGAGCCAGTTGGGTGGGGAGCCGCTGGGGTGTAGCTCCAGGGTAGTCTGTGCCTAGCACATGCAAGGCCCCGATTTCAATCTCTGATACCTAAACAAATACATAGAAGTGACATCTGGGGAAAGGACCCTCCCTTGGGCAACTGGCTCGAATTAGCTCGAGAGTCGCAGGTGATCAGGCAGTCAGGACAAAGGCCGGGTCACCTTGGCTGGGGTTCACATGGCCTCGGACGCGCCGCGCAGCCGCACGAGGCCCTCGGCCCCGCTGCCCAACGTCTCCACGCCGCGGGTCTCGGCCCCCACGGTGGGCGGGTCCGCAGGAGGGCGGTGCCCGAAGGTCGTCCCCAAGGTCGCTGCCGGATGTGCCGCGACGCCGAGTGCGTGCGGGACTCGGAGTACGTGACGGGGCCCCGAGCCCTCATGCCCGCCGCCTAGCCACGCCCCTGCGCGCCCAGTCTCCGCATTCCCCGCTCGGCTCCGAGATCCCGATCTGGCAGCTCGCCAGCCCCCCGACACAGCCGCCGGGGTCCCACGGCCCCCAAGCCCGCCCGCCCCACGGCCCCGCGGCCCCACGGCCTCCGCGCCGCCGCCCCCACCCTCCCTAGCCCGAGCTGCAGCCGCAAGCCCGCCCCTTCCCGCGGGGATGCTGACCGACGGCTCGCCTGGCCAATGGTGAGGCCAAGCCGACGTGGGCGTGTCCCGAAGGCGGGCGGTGGGCGGGTCCTCGCGAACTGGGCAGGAAGTCTGGGCGGGCGCAGCTGAGAGCAGCTGGGGGAGTAGGAGCGCCAGAGTCTCTCCACTTCGACGCACGCCTCGGTTTCTGTAGCACCCTCTCCTTCCTTCGTGGGCAGCGAGATCTGGTAACCAGGTAGGGGTTCCGAAAGGGCTTCCAGGAAGGCAGCGCGGGGTTTCCTAAGTTTAGACGTTCCTTCCCCCCGAGGCAGCGCGGGCTCGGCGTGGGGGTCCCGGGCACGTGCGAGCCCACCTCCTCCGGCAGTATCAGGGGACCTACGGAGCGCCCCAGCGCAGTTCGGCCACATTATATGTGAGGCGCTGCGGCGGGCACCTGTGGCGCTCGCTATGCTTGCGGGGGGGCAAAGAGCAGATCCACGTGTGGCCCCCCGGGGGGGGCGGGGGCGGATCCACGTGCAATCCCGCAGCGGCGGAGATCAGGAGGTCAGGGGCTGCGCACGCCGAACACTCGCGCCCGCGGGCCCGTGGAGCGGAAGACCGCTGTCCATCATGAGCCCAGGGCATGGCCTAGGGGACAGAGATCGACCTCATCTCGTTGTCCATGCCAGCCAGGCCCATCCAAAATGGAGGAGGGGGCAGGGACTGAGGTGCCCGGGAGGCCACAGGCCTCTTCCCCCACCCCCCTGACCGCGAGACTCCAAGAAGCCGCTTATTCCGGAGGACACCGAGCAGGGCCTCCTGATCGCTAGCAAGCCCTGCGGGGGAGCTGCCCCAAGTGAGGCACGGCCTCCTGGCTGGCTACAGCCGCTGTAGGTTGGCCTTCGGGGTCCACGTGTTGGTCGGGGTTCAGCCTAGGCCTCTTCCCGGCCTACACTCCCTAAACTTTAACGACTTTGGAGCACAGTGTTTTCCTCCGATTTGAAGATAAATCACATTTTATTTTTACGTGAAACTGGTTATTGCATCTTTTGTCACTAAAATGAAACCAGAAACGCCGTGGGTCTAAGATAAAGATGTGTTTGCACAGTCAATCCGTGCAGCCCTGGAATCGGGGAGATTGACAAGAAATGGCCCGAGGGAAGATCTGGGGTGAGGGAGAGGTGCGCCTACATCATTTGCCTTTCCCAACACGGTAGAGAAAAAGTAGGTACCTTTTTTCTCGTTCGATGAACAGAGCTCCATTGTTACACAGACAACAAAACCACAGAAGTGGTTTTGAAACTTAAAAAAAAGATGGTGCCACTTCCCGCCTCAGAACATTCCAGAGACAGTGTCCCTAGGAGCTCAGCTAGACAATAGCTTCTGAGCCCCAGGTCAGCTCCTGTCCTGAACTTTAGTTCTGCAGCTTGGTGGGCTGATTTTCGAAGCACTCATTCCACAGGGGAAAAAAGGGAGAAAGGGGCGTCCTTGGAGGACTTGTTATTTCCTTTTTGTTGCTGCAAATAGTTTTTCTCTTTTTTATTTATTTATTTATTTTTTTTTTGAGACAAAAGAGGTCTGGCTGTGCGGGTCAGGCTGGCCTTCAGCTCACTTTGTAGCCCAGGCTGGTCTCCAATTTGCAATGCTCCTCCTCAGCCGCCCCAGTGCTAGGATTACAGGAGTGTGCCAGCATACCCAGTTTTTTTTTTGTTTTTTTTTTTATTGAATGTTCTCAATGGAAGCTTTTTCTCTTGGCATTCAAAGATGTAGAATCTTCCCCCTACTTACAAATCATAGCACTTCACACCTTAACAAAAAGTTTTTCAAATACAGTAAAATTCCCTTTCGAGGAAATACAAGATTATGTTTCAAATGTCACATTTTGCCAGAGACCAGATAGTGTGGAATTTGAAAGACTCCCCCCAAAAGGCGCTAGCAGGGATCACAGCATGGGACTGTATTCCTGACCCGCAGACCCACTCTACCTAAACCTCTGTGGTCCAGCCTGCTCTGCTACTTCAGACTCCTGCTGCAAATTCTGCCCCAGACTCCTTTTTTTTAGTCGCCATCATGCAAAAGCCAGCTTTTGTCTTGGCTTCTCCCTTTGCTGCTTTGTCCCACGTGGTTTTGCGGTGACCTCCACCTCCCGGCTGCCTTTACCATTTGTCCCTGACCCTCTCCATTCCCCTGCCAAGCCCCGTTGTTAGCTGGGGACAGTGACCCACTTGAGCAGTTCTGCATGGCTTCCACGTTCGTCTGTCCCGCTGAGTTTGGTTTCTTACGGCCCCGGTTCTCAGACAAGGCCCGAGCACCTAGGGCGAGGCCTTCAGGGCTGAGCATTTTCATTTTGCTCATTTTTTCCACTGGTGCCGGGCATTGAACCATGGGTGACACGTGCTCTGCCTCTGCACTGCGACTGAAACCAGCGCAGAGGTAAGAGCCATGCTGGAAGATGCCCAGCCAGGCCCCACCTGAGCTGCCCCTGGGACCCTGGCCTCTGTTTAAAGGACCAAGTCCCCCGCTTTCCAGTGCTGTCAAGGCTTCATATATCTGGTTGGACCAGGGGCTCCTAGAAAGAGTGAGTGCTTGCTTTGCTCTTCTGTGCAAATAACCAGCTGTTTCCCCACAGAACCCCAACATGTCCATCCTCAAGGTGCACGCCCGGGAGATCTTTGACTCTCGTGGGAACCCCACTGTTGAAGTTGACCTCTACACCGCCAAAGGTAGGTGCTGCCTTGGTGTCCACAGTTCCTTTTGCTCAGTTTTTATTTTTATTTATCTTTTTGAGACAGTCTTGCTGTGCAGTCCAGGTTGGCCTTGAGCTCACCTCGTAGCCCAGGCCGGTCTTGAACTCCTACCGAGCCTCCTGCCTTGCTACTCAGGAGTTCGAGGCCAGCGTGGGCTGCATAGCCAGGTCCTGTCTCAAAAGATCAGTCACCAGTGAGCAGATAAACAAACGGTCTTGCAGTGACAGCCCTTTGGTAAAGAACAGTGTTCTGCCATGCGAGCTGGTGGTTGCCTCCCCTTAGAAGGTAGGGTGGCTCCCAGGTCCCCGGGTCAGGACAGTAAGGTGATACCTAGACCCTTGTCCCTAAAAGGATGCATCGTGCCTTGCTGGCTGCATGGTTTGCTGTGACCAAATAAGCAGATGACCTGTGATGGGGCGAGCCCTTCCCCTCGATAAGGAAAGAGGCTACAGGGGAGTCCAGGCCTGGGCCATTCCAGTGCGGTCCCCTCGGCACCAGGGACCCAGCGCAGAGCTGCTTGTTTCTGCCTGACTGGCCATGGCTCCTAGGAAGAGTTTCCAGTGTTAAGCACCTTAGAATGGGCCTTCCTGCAAGCTTTTACTGAAAACAGGTGGGAGGCAGTGCCACATGCTACCTGGGAGACTGAGGCAGGAGGATTGCAGGATTTAGTCCAGCCAGGGCACTTGAGAGACTGTCTTAAAAAACAGAGAGAGCCTTTAAGAAAATCCAGCATCTTTCCAGGCCCATGTCCTCCAGAGATGCCCAGCAGTTTCATAAGTAGACTCGGTGGGTGCGGTTGGCAGGCGCCCAGGACCTGCCAGTCAGAGCTGAGTCACTGTCGACTCACGGCCCTTTCCTCCCGCCTGCTCCTCCCCATCCCACTCCTGCCCCTGCCTGCCTCAGGGAGCTGGTCTGAATTCCCAGTGTTCCTGGGATGCTATGAGCACCCATGATCTGCGGGACCCGCTGGGTCTTTGTTTCATTTGTTGAGACAGGGTCTGACTGTCACCCAGGCTGGCCTTAAACTCTCAGTGATCCTCCTGCCTCAGCCTCCCAAGTGCTGAGATTACAGGCTTGAGCCATCATGCGTGGCTAAAACCTGCATTTTAGCAAGATCTCCAGGTGGCCTGTGGGCGCGTTGAGGTTCTGGAAGGAGCTCTGCCCAGGCTCATTTTCCTGAAGCTGGAGGCGCCCGTCTGTCACGGCACTGTCTGCGCTGCAGAATCATAAAACCCCATGGGCGGCCAGGGATTTAGCTCAGTGGCTTAAGCACCTGCCTGGCAAGCTCGACGTCGTGAGTTCAATCCCCGGTACAAAAAAAAAAAAAAAAAAAAACCATGGGCAGGAAGAACGGGCCGCTGGGGCCTCCCAGTTGGTAGAAAAGAGTGACAGCTGCCCTCTGTGAGTGGGAGTGACCGGTCTCCCTCAGCCGTAGATTCTCTCCCCTCCACCAGGCCTGTTTCGAGCTGCGGTGCCCAGCGGGGCCTCCACTGGCATCTACGAGGCCTTGGAGCTGCGTGACAATGACAAGACGCGTTACATGGGCAAGGGTAAGGCCGGACTGCCCTTCAGGGACTTTGCACTCAGTGGCAGTGGTGACCACGAGGCGGCTTTGGGGACAGTGGCTTCCTCACTCCCTGTGTTTCTATTGCATTCCACCTCCTTTCAGGGCAGCAAAAAGGGGACCGACCCGGGGGAGGGGTGGGGCTGCTGAGAGCCACCAGGGTTACTGCTGAGTCGCAGGCGCCAGGCTCAGCCAGTGCAGCCTCCTCTGTGGAGGGCGCTGGCCAGGTTGCAGCGGAGCATACGGGTGAGACCTTGCCTGTCCCAGGGCGCCAACTCCCCGGGTGGCAGAGGAGGTCTGCAGATGCCTCGGTGCTCCGGCTGCCTGACCGCTCTCCCCGCGCCTCCACTGTGGCCCTGTTCCCCGGTGGCAATGTGGGGGTCACTGCCTAGGGGTGAAGGGTTGGGGCTGGGGGAGGGGCACATTCCTCGCTGTCTGTCCCCTCCACTTTCTTTCCTGAGTCCCTCTCTCCTCTGTCCTCCCCGTGGGGCAGGCGTCTCCCGACCTGTTAAGTATATCAATGAGTTCCTGGCACCAGCCCTGTGCACGCAGGTAACGCGCCGGCCGTGGCCTGGTGCATGGCGTGACACTAACCCCCTGGGATGCGCGAGGCTGCTCCTGTGTGGCTCTAACCTGTGGGTCCGAGGTGCAAGCGCTCAGACTGGGCCAAAGTCCACTTCTGGGGCCGCGGGAAGGCGTAGGCAGTTCCCGGGGGCTTCAGCCCGCAACCTCACGGTTCTTTAGTGGCGCTGCTCAAGCCTATAACTTTAACCGATGTCAGTAATCAATTGATTATTCCTTCTAGGTGTGTCAAAGGCTGTTGAGCACATCAATAATACTATTGCACCTGCCCTGGTTAGCAAGGTAGGACCTGCCTCCCGGTCACTGGTGCCCAGCAGTGCCCCCAGAGCAGCCCTAGGCCGAGGGCCCTTCTGTTTACAGAGGAGCTCATTCTGAGAGCTGCAGAAGTCGGGGGATCCCGGCATGTGGTGCATGATGTAACCCCCACCCGTGTGCCTGCAGCTAACGCACCTAGAAATGGAGCTGCCTCTGCCCTTGGCTTTTGTCCCTGTAACTGTCTTACTTAGGGGGGGCTTGGGTACGTTTGAGACAGGGTCTCACTGTGTAGGACAGGCTGGCCGGCCTTCAGTTTTAAGGGGATCCTCCTGCCTCAGCCTCGGGGTGCTAAAATTACAGGTGTGCACCACTGGAGAGGGTCAGTCTGCAACTTTTGGCCTTCAGGGAGTGAGGGGCCGGGTTTCAGGGCTGGTGGAGGTATTTCTTGGCCGTAGTGACTTCAGAGTTTGGGAATTTTTTGTGCATTTCTGCTGACTCACTTCTTATAGTGCTGTTCTTAATTGGCACCTCCACAGTGGGGCATGGTGGCACGTGCCTGTAGGCCCAGCCACCTGGGAGGTTGAAGGAAGTGGCTGACTTGAGCTCAGGAGTTCCTGACCTGGGCAACGGCACAGACCTCAGCTCCCCAGGAAAACCTTGCCTCAGGGACCTTTCCTTAGGGCTCTGTGACAGCGGGGAGGCCTGGCTTCCCTCCCCGGCACCAAAAAACTCCTGCGTGTAACTTCAGTTTGTGCAGCAGGGAGAAGTAGGGGACTGGGCCCTGCTCTGTCAGCCCTGTTCTGCACCCCTACCCCTGGGAGGTGAGGTGCTCCCTTGTCACCCGTCCTCCCCCCCTTATTTGGGCCTGGCATCTGTGGCACATTTCAATTGGTCCCTCCCCACCGAATTCCCCGAGGAAGAAGTTCCTGGCTCTGTGTGCACCCTCTGTTACTGTCCCCTGGGCATCTCTACACACGCCTTATTCTATGTCCCTTGGTGCCCTGCATGGCACGACGTCCCCAGGGGAGTGCGTGACACCTGGGCTGTTGGCAAGGCCTGACCTCTGGGCTGCCTGCCTGGGTGACTGCTGTTTGCGGCAGTGCTGTGTAAAACAGCAACAGACACCAGATTGTGAGTGTGGCGTGCTGGAGGCACAGGCGATTTGTTTTTTGAGGCTGTCTTGCTGTGTAGCCCTGGCTTCCCAAGTTGTAGGGGGGGTCCCCCGCCCAGTCTCCAAAGAACTAGGATTACAGGCATGTACTTCCACACCTTGCCTTCGTGTTTTAGTTTTTATGAAGTTGTGTGTTACAATTGATTTTTTTTTTTTTTTAATTTTCAGGGATTTGTTAAAAATACTACTCTGAGCCAATTTTCAAGACACCTATTGAAGGCTCTATTACTTGAGAGTCTTCATTAAAATAGCCATTTTGATCAGCCATCAGATATTTAGCTAAACGATTTTAGGCTCTTTACAGAAATAAGTGCACAAGGGTAGACGTGGTGACACAGCTGTAATCAAGTGCAGTGCTTGGAGGCTGAGGCAGGAGGGTTCCTTTGAGTTTGAGCCCAAGATCAGCTATATATATAGTGACACTGTATAAAAACTTGTAGAGCCAGGCATGGTGGTGCATGCCTGTAATCCCAGCACTTGGGAGAGGTTGAGGCGGGAGGATATTGTGAGTTCTAGACTAGTCTGAGTCTCAAAAAAGACCAAAAAATAACAACAAAAAGTGTAGGGGTAGGGGGTTTAGCACAGTGGCACAAGTGTCTGCCTGGCAAGGTCATGAGTTCAATCCCCAATTCCCCCCCCCCCCAAGTGTGAAGACAAGTCCTGCATCCAGTTGGGATAAATAGTAACCTTTGACCTTAGCCAAGGGCAGCCTCAGCCGCCCTCATGGGCCCTGCTTTGCACGGTGGGCTCTGTTATGTCCGAGTCCCTCTGGAGGCCCGGCCGGCAGTAACATCCTCCTTGGCCTGTGGCTGACTGGCCAGCTGCTGTGTGAGGGGACCTTGGGTCTGGGGGACCGGTGTTGGCTGAAAGGCCTGATACCCTTGAAGGTGGAGGCTGCTTTGTGTCCCCCGTTTCTCCTGGTGCCGGGTGGGGCCCAGGCCCAGAGCTCGCCCCTGGCCCACCCTGAGACTGCCCATCTTCTGTCTGTGAAACTCCCAGCGGGCTCAGACCCGAGTCCCGCGGCGGGCAGCCCTCAGCCGCCTCTCTCCCCTCAGAAGCTGAACGTCGTGGAGCAGGAGAAGATCGACAAGTTGATGATTGAGATGGACGGGACTGAGAACAAATGTGAGTGCCTGCTGGGCACCCGGGGGCGGGCCTTCAGCAGAACCTGGGAAGGAGCTGGGCCCCGTCCGGCTTCTCCTCATTTGGTTGCTTTAAAATTGCATTTTTGGGCCAGGGATTTAGCTCAGCAGCACAAGCACTTGCCTGGCAAGTGTGAGGTCGTGAGTTTGATTCCTGGTACCAAAAAAACTAAAATTGCATTTTTTGTGTTTTTGTTGTTGAGAGGAGCCTCTGTAATTCATACTGACCTTGTGCTCACCGAGATCCTCATGCCTCAGCCTCCCTATGGCTAGGAATTTGTGTGTGTGTCCCCACACCCAGTTTAAAAGTCACTTTCAATGCTAGGAGTGTGGCCTGGCAACACGTGTTAGAACTGGTTGTCCTCTTGCTGGGTGTGTGGCTTTGTGGTCAAGGGCTTGTCTAGCACGCATGAGGCCCTGGGTTCAATCCCCGCCACCACAGGTAGCAAAGATGAAAGGTCACCCTCTGTCATACAGCGCTGGTGGAATTTATGAGTTTGTCAGAGGCATGGGTAGGTCTGCTGGGGGAGAGGGCAGGATCCTGAGCGCAGGCCGGAGCCTGGGGGAGCAAGACAGGGGAGGGAGAAACAGGGTTGGCTCCTCCTGGGCCACCGAGTGACTCCCTGAGGTCCCATCCCAAGCAAGGGCTGCGTGTCACTGTACCACAGACCGGGGTCTGGTCCCCGGGGAAATGCGGAAAGTCTGATTCACCTCCTCCCCCTTGCAGCCAAGTTCGGGGCAAATGCCATCCTGGGGGTGTCCCTCGCCGTGTGCAAGGCTGGCGCCGTGGAGAAGGGGGTGCCGCTGTACCGCCACATCGCCGACCTGGCCGGCAATGCCGAGGTCATCCTGCCAGTCCCTGTGAGTGGCCCGAGGAGACTTCTGTCTGCGTGAGGTCCCACTCAGGTCGCACCCTGAGCTGGCGGCCTGACCTTCCCCGATCGGTCTGGGTCTCTGGCTTGTGGTGGATGGGTGACAGGGAACCGAGCTTGTTGGGGTGATGGGTGCCCCAGCCCCACTGACCTGTCCCCACCGCCTGGCCCCAGGCTTTCAACGTGATCAATGGCGGCTCCCACGCCGGCAACAAGCTGGCCATGCAGGAGTTCATGATCCTGCCCGTGGGCGCGGCCAGCTTCAAGGAGGCCATGCGCATCGGCGCCGAGGTCTACCACAACCTGAAGAATGTCATCAAGGACAAGTACGGCAAGGACGCCACCAACGTGGGCGACGAGGGCGGCTTCGCACCCAACATCCTGGAGAATAAGGAAGGTAAGGGCCGCCCCTCTGCAGGATGCCTTCCCGAGGGTGGGGACGGGGCCTCCCATTTGCCCAGGCTGATCTCACCGGCAGTCCTGCCTCAGCCTCCCTGGTGGCTGGGATTACAGTTACGGGTAGCTAGTGAGAGGGTCCAGGTGTCCCCTCAGGAGCTACAGGAAATCACCTCACAATCTGACCCTAACTGGATGAGACCACAGGGCTGGAGCCGCCTCTGTGCCCTGCCTGGGTCAGGCCAGGCTGTGCTACTGCTTGAGAGCCCAGCGGTGGCCCTGGATGCCTGGGGCTCCCTCCTGGCTCCCAGCCTGGCCTCTGTTTAAACTTGGCTTGGGGACAGCCGGTGTCAGCTGCTGGCTGTGGCTGTCCTGGCCTCCTGGCCTGTGCAGCTGTCCCTGGGCGCTGGCTTGGAGCTTTGCCGTGAGGAGGTTGCTTTCCTGGGGTGGCTGTGAGCCTCCCATGGGGCGACGCCCAGAGCCTGGCAGGGTCAGGCCCCTGCTGCTCCTTCCTCTCCTGTCCCCACATGACCGCTGGCCTCTGCCCGCCTGTGACCTGTCTCCCCTGCCCTCAGCCCTCGAGTTGCTGAAGAACGCCATCGGGAAGGCCGGCTACACGGACAAGGTGGTCATCGGCATGGACGTGGCCGCGTCCGAGTTCTTCAGGTCCGGAAAGTACGACCTGGACTTCAAGTCCCCCGATGACCCCAGCAGGCACATCTCACCCGACCAGCTGGGCGACCTCTACAAGTCCTTCATCAAAGACTACCCAGGTGAGCAGAAACCAAGGGGACCTGGGCGGGGGCTTACAAGAGGGGAAACTGAGGCACAGGTGGTTTATAGCTGAGCCAGGGGCCCAGAGTCTGCACTTAACCATTATACTTCGTGACTGCACTGTTCTTTCTCTGCGTTCTTTTTCTCTTGGTGCTGGGGGTTGAACCAAGCACCTTTGTGCTAAGTTACATCCTTGGTTTGTTTTTTTTTCGTTGTTGTTTTGTTTTTTTCTTGTTTTTGTTTTGAGACAGTCTGTGCATCATTCAGCTGCCCAGGCTGGGCTTGCAGTTAGGGTTCTGCTGCTTCAGCCTCCTCGAGTGCCGGGCCTTTGGGTGTGCAGTGCACTGTTACCATCCTGGCTTTGCTTTTTTGAGACGGGATCTCTTTTTTTTTTTTTTTTTTTTTTTTTTTTGGTACTGGGGATCGAACTCACGACCTTGTGCTTGCCAGGCAGGCACTTAAGCCACTGAGCTAAATCCCCAGCTTGAGACGGGATCTCAATATGTGGTACAGGGTAACCTGGAGCCACAGAGCCTAGGCTGGCGTGGAAATCCTGCCTTGGCCTTCTGCGTACGGGGAGAGTGTCACTGTCCCCGGCCTGGCTCACACCCTGCACCATGGCTCTCCCTTCCTCAGTGGTGTCCATTGAGGACCCCTTCGACCAGGACGACTGGGACGCCTGGCAGAAGTTCACGGCCAGCGCTGGCATCCAGGTGGTGGGTGACGACCTCACGGTGACCAACCCGAAGCGCATTGCCAAGGCCGTGAACGAGAAGGCCTGCAACTGCCTGCTGCTCAAAGTCAACCAGATCGGCTCTGTGACCGAGTCCCTGCAGGCGTGAGTGTCCGGCCAGAGTCCCGGCCCTTCCGCCTCCTGCCACGTGGATGGCACGGCTTGCGTGTGGACGCTGGGAAGGGCGCTCTGCTGGACTCCATCCCCAGGGCATGATGGGAAGGACTGTGGCAGGGTGGGGTGGGGCGCCCACCTTTGCCCCCCACAACCTGGGGTTTTCTCCCTGTGTGGTTCAGGCTGGTTTCAAACTCTGGTGACCCTCCTGTCGCAGCCCCCAGAGTGTCGGGTTCACAGATGTGTGCCAGCACACCTGGGTTCTGAGCTGTGTCCTTGACAAAGCCGGGCGTTGAGCTTGTCAGCTCCCACCCAGGGTGGCAGTGGCAGGGCTGTGCCAAGGGAAACTGAGGCACGGCATCTGTGTGTTTCCCCGGCCCCAGGTGCAAGCTGGCACAGTCTAATGGCTGGGGCGTCATGGTGTCACACCGGTCCGGGGAGACGGAGGACACTTTCATTGCCGACCTGGTGGTGGGGCTCAGCACCGGGCAGGTAAGGACCGAGCGGCATGGGAGCTCAGGCTGCTCACACCTCAGCCCCTGGGGTCCCCTCCCGTGGTGCCCACCACCTGCCAACGTGGGCCTCCTCTCTCCCCAGATCAAGACTGGCGCACCGTGCCGGTCTGAGCGCTTGGCCAAGTACAACCAGATCCTCAGGTAGGAGCCCAGGGGAGCAAGGCCACGTGGGATTCGGTCCGTCCAGTGCTTGGTGCCACCACAAGGACCCTAACCTGCCTGTCTCTCCCCAGAATCGAGGAGGAGCTGGGCAGCAACGCCAAGTTCGCAGGCCGGAACTTCAGAAACCCCCTGGCCCAGTAGGCTGAAGCAGGCCAGTGCCCAGGCCACGGGGCCTAGTAGTTAGGTCCCTCACCACCGCTTCCGTAGATCCACGGGGCCGCCCAGGGCCCAGGACCCCAGCTGTGATCATCATGCTGCTTGTCTCACGTCCTAGCATGTCTGGAGTCGAGTGTGCCCAGGTGCCCAAGTGTTCTGTGCAAAATAAAGGCCCCTGCTCCCCAGGAGAACAGTGTGTGTGGGGGTGACCAGGGAGGGTCGGGGAGCAGCGCGACCCTCGCAGAGATGATGTGCAGGCACCGCAGGGCTCAGGGTGGCAGCATCTGGGTTCCCTGCCACATAGCTGAGCACATCAGGGTGACGCCCTGCATCGCTGCTGCCGGCGCTGGAAAGCGCACTCTGGGGAAGGCAGCATCCGGGGGTCCTGGAACCCTGTGTGAATTGTGCCCAGCTGGGCATGGCAGGGCATGTCTTGGGGTGCAGTTTAGTATCACAGTGTCCAAAAAACTCAGGTTGTGCAGTTCAGTGTAGTTCAATCCCTGATACCACCAAGACATATCTGGGCCTCTGTCTCCAGTCTGCTTGCAAATCTTCAGTAGTTACTACCCTCCCTGGCAGTAGAAAACCCACACTGAGAAAGCACTAGGATAGTGTGCGGGTTGGGAGCTCAGGCGCCCTCTGGTGGGCGCTTGTGCTTATGGCGCCTTGTGTTGGATTGACACAAGGTCAGCATCTCAGACCAGTGCTGACCCAGCCACCTGTGTGCACACCTGCATCCTCGGCCCTCGGGAGAGTGAGGCAGGAAGAGCGCCTTGAGCTCAAAGCCACGCTGGGCTACACAGCAAGGCCTGAAGTTCCAGGGTGGCCTCTGGACAGGCCGGCACTGAGCAGAGGAACTCGGGCCTGATGAGCTGCTGTCCTCTGAGGCAGCCTTGCCCTGGCCGCCTGCAGTGCCCATGGGCCCCTGGGCCGAGGTGCTGGGAGGGCTTGGGGCCTGTTTGCCTGGCTTCGGTGAGGCCTGGGTGCAGACCCCAGCACCAGAGTGACAGATGGCTTAGTTACAGCTGCAACACAGCTCCAGTGTCACCATGTTAGCGGCTTAGGGTTAGGTTGGGCCCAGGACCCGAGGCAAAGAGTCAGTACCACCACTGTCTGCCCACGCACATTGCCGTGAGCACTGTAGGAAGCAAGCAGTGTCACCACATCCAACAGGCTTCAGCTGCCCAGCATGTGGAGAGCTCAGCTTGGGGGGGGGCCGGGCCTGTGAGCTCTGTCTGGCAGGCGGGCCAGGGTGGTTGTGCCCACCTCTAAGGCCAACACTCAGAAGGTCGAGACAGGATGATTCCTGCGAGTTCCAGGCCAGCCTGTCTCCAAGAGGGTTTTTGTTTATCCCCCCTCTAAGCCCCCAAGCATTAGTGGGTTTTTTGCTTACGGTGGGGGGCAGTACCTGAGGGGAGGTGGGGCGGTACCATGAGTTGAACCTACTGTTTCCACAGGTTTGGATTTAGCCCGGGCCTATGCTCACCTCGGCCACACAGCTGCTGAAATTGGAAACACAGGATTTGTGTGGCCTGAAGATGAGACAAAAATTCATTGTTTGGTGGTTTTGAAAATGCTGGTGCAGGGCCGGGGATTTAGCTCAGTGGCTTAAGCCTGCCTGGCAAGTGAGAGGTCATGAGTTCGATCCCCGGTACAAAAAAAGGAAAATGCTGGTGCAGTCGCCAGCACTTGGAGGCTGAGGCAGGAGGGTCACCGAGAGTTCAAGGCCAGCCTGGACTAAATAAAAATGAACCCAAGTACTGACTCTTTAGGAGACCTTGAATTAGGAAGAGAAAATAAAGACTTCAGTGATCCAGTTCTAAACTTCATCTTACACCAGGAAGACAAAATTGTGAAGTTGTTTCTTTAAAAAGGGAGTAAAGGGGCCGGGGATTTAGCTCAGCGGCATAAGGGCCTGCCTGGCAAGTATGAGGTTGTGAGTTCGATCCCCGGCACCAAAGAAAAAAAAAAGGATTAAAGCCAGATGAGGTGCTGCCATGTCTAATCCTAGCAGTCAGGGAGGCTGAGACAGGAAGATCACAATATTTGGTCCAACCTAGGCAATTTAGTGAGGCTCTGTCTCAAAAATAAAAAGCTGGTATATAACTCAGTGCAAAGGCCCCAGGTTCAATCCCAGTACCATTTTTAAAAGAAGGCACTAGTATTGTTTGGTGTGGTTCTGGTTTGGGGTTTTTGTTGGCAGCGCCAGAGATCAAATCCGGGCTCTCGTGTGATTTGCACCCAGCCCCGCATGTGACTGAGGGCCTTGCCTGCCGTTTCTTTTTCTTTTTTTTTTTTTTTTGGTACCAGGAACCTAGATTTTTTGTGTTTAGTTTTGTTAGGCATTTTTCAGGGAGACTTTGCTGTGTGGCCCAGCCTGGCCTCAAGATCAGCAATCCGCTTGCCTCAGCCTCCCGAGTGGTGGGATTATAGGCTTGTGCCACCAAGCCTGGCATTGGCTTTTGTTTGTTTTTCTGAGACAAGATCTCACTATAGCCAGGCTGGAAATTTCAACCATGCTCCTGCCTCAGCCTCCCCAGTGCTGAGACCGCAAGCGTGCGCCACCATCCTAAGGCAAAAATCTGGAAAAATCATTAGGATTTCCTGTGAAATTGGTCAGTCTCTGGTTCCGTGGGGTTGGGAGGTGAGCGTCACTGGACTGGGCCTTGGACTCACTGTGACCCTCCTGCCTCAGCCTCTTGGGTGCTGGGCTGACAGGCGAGGGCCACCACACCCAACACTGCTGTTTCCCATGTTTACCACCCTGGCCATCCTGGTGGGTGTAAAGAGCGTCACGGCTCCTGTCCATGTGTCCCCCCAAAGCCTCAAGCACGCAAGCGGGCTTTGGGCGATACTGGGTTAGTCTACTGATTGGCTCAGGTGGAGGACACCTGAGGGACTCCCAGAAAGAAGAGCAATGGTCCCCATTGTGGCTAAACCTGGCCCTACTCCAGTGGATCATGCACGGAGCTGGCCAGGACCTTTGATTACCACCTTATTTGGCTTTAAGCAATGCACATCAGCCTGGCTGAGGGGCTGATCTACTGTCTTTGAAGCAAGGGGACAGGTCAGTGTCACCCCTTCCCAACGCTCCCAAAAAACGTGTGAAGCCTGGCGGGAGAGAGAGCCGTGCTCCACACTGTCAGCGGGGACCGAGCCTCCAGTAAGAGGCTGTGACTCCTCAGAGCAGAGAAGCTGAAGCTCCGGCTCCAAAGCACGAGCTGCTGCCCGGAAGTGTGTTCTGCAGGTGACCCCTGCACAGCCTCTCTGCCCAGGGCAGAGGTGACCTCAGGCCCCTGTCCAGCGCAGCTCGGGGCGCTCGGACTCCCCACCACCCCGTTACTCACTCCTGAGCCGCGGCCCTCCTCAGGAATTCATCGAACCTGGGTGCAGCCCTGGCTTGAGGCCTTTGCGCGGGTTAGCATCCCCTTAGCGGGATGTAGGCCCCCGCGTCTGTACATGGCCTCAGTGCCTTGATTCCGCCCAGCCTCCCACTGGCGGCGGTAGACAGGGATTAAACTTGGTAGAGTCCAGTGACTTGCCGTGGGGTTAAAACTACCATCTTCCCACACCAGGGCAAGGACTGGCTCTGGGCACCGATGGTGGATTTACTGAAGAGGGGAGCCCCGGCCGGGGTGTGGGTGACGCGGAATCAAAGGGAGGAGGAAGCTGTTTCCCCTCCGCTACCGCGGTATGGAAAGCTCCCTACACCCGGCCGCAGCGGACTCTCCTCCCCGGCTCCGGTGTGAGGGCTGTGTCCCAGCACTGAGCAAGGGGCCCAGACAAAGTGCAGCCAGGGTGCTGTGGCGCTGCCCATGCGCTGGCCGTGGCACTAGAGGGCACAGGGGCCGGGCTGCCCTCTGCCCACAATCCCACGCCCTCAGCGCCCTGCATCCTCTCAGCCTGCAGCCTGCTGCTCTGGGCCAGTGCTGACCTGTTGACCCCTGCTCGATGCTTCTGATGCTGGTCACACCGCTCACTGCAGCCGTCCAGCGAGTGGCTGGCACACCTCTGAACAGGTAGATGGATGCTTCTGGGGGTCAAAGCCGGGACCTTTACCCTGAGCTGCATCCCCAACCCTTCTATACTTTGACGCAAGGTCTCACTAAGTTCCCCAGGCTGGGTGTAGACTTGTGACCCTCCTGCCTCAGCCTCCCAGAGTGCTGGGATTACAGGCGTGCACCACCACACCCAGCTTCCTGTAAATAAATTCTTGTGTGGACTTACACACGCTGGCCTCTTAGACAGGACCAGGGATGTAGCTGTATGGTAGGATCTTGCCTAGCATGGATGAGGCTCTGGCTTTGATTCCCAGCACCTTAAGACCAAATTGGACCAGATATGGTGGTGAAGGCCTATAATCCCAGCCCTTAGAAGGCTGAGGCAGGAGGCTCCCCAGGAGTTGGTGGCCAGCCTGGGCTATGTAATGAGTTCGAGGTCAGCATGAACTACATAGCAAGACCCTGTCTCGAAAAACAAACCAAAGCAAAGCAAACCAAATTCAGGGGTATATTCTCGGGAGGAACAGCTAGGTCGCAGACCAACTGTATTTCATCTCTTGAGACACTGCAGACTGTCCCCACACTGGTTGTATTTTTTTCCTTCTTTTTTTAATATATTTTTTGGCACTGGGGATTGAACTCATGACCTTGCACTTATAGGCAAGTGCCTGAGCCACTGAGCTGAATCCCTAGCCCTGGCTGAATTGTTTCACAGACCCCAGCAGTATTCAAGAATTCCGATTTCCTTTTTTTTTTTTTTTGGTACCAGGGATCGAACTCACGACCTCACGCTTGCCAGGCAGGGGCTTAAGCCACGAAGCTAAATCCCCGGCCCTAAGAATTCCGATTTCCTATGTCCTCACTCACATTTGTTTTGCGGTATTTTGTAATTCTATTTTAATGGGAATAAAGTGGTATTTCATTGTATGGTAGGTTTTTCTTTTATTTTTGTCGGGTTTTGTTTTTTGTTTGTGTGGTTAGTTTTTTTTTTTTTTTTTTTTTTTTTTTTTTTTTTTTTTTTTTTTTTGTACCGGGGATCGAACTCATGACCTCGTGCTTGCCAGGCAGGCGCTTAAGCCACTGAGCTAAATCCCCGGCCTAATGTGGTTAGTTTTTTGTTTGGGGTTTTTTTTTGAGATAGGGTCTTGCCATGTAGCCCAGGCTGGGTTCAAGCTCTAGATCCTCCTGCCTCAGCCTCTGGGTGCTAGGATGACAGAGCTGTGCCACTGTACCTGGCAGTTCGGAGTTTCCTAAAGGCGCACAATGAGGGCTGGGGATTTAGCTCAGCGGCATAAGTGCCTGCCTGGCAAGTGTGAGGTCATGAGTTCCATCCCCAGTACCAAAAATAAATAAATAAATAAATAAATAAATAAATGAATAAATAAATAAATAAAAATAAAGGCCCACAATGGCCAGCACCTTTGCACAAGCTCATTGTCAATTTGCATCTTTTCTGGGAGGCAAATGTTACTCAGTTTTGAATGTGGTCGCTCAAGTTTTTTTTCTTCTTACTTTCTTTTCCTTGTGTGTACTGGGGAAGTCCTCCAGGCGAGCACAGGCCTTTTACACTGAGTTCCACTCTTTTTCTTTTTAGCTTTGAGTCAGGTCTCACTGAGTCACTGAGTTTCCCAGCTGGGCCCAAACGTGATCTTCCTGCTTCAGCTTCCCAGAGTGCTGGGACTGCAGTCTTGTGACCCTGCACTGTTAAAGATACTGTGTTTAGGGGGCCAGGGATTTAGCTCAGCAGTGTAAGCCCCTGCCTGGCAAGTGGTAGGTCACAGGTTCAATCCCTGGTACCAAAATTTTGTTTGCTTTTTGGCAGCGCCAGGCATGGAACCTGTGGTCCTGCATGACCCAGGCACCTGCCCTCCCGTGAGCGGCATCAGGCCCTGAGACCTCCTTTGTAGGTGGGTCTTGGCAGCTGTGGACATGTCGCCTCGAAAAGTGCTGGCAAGGGAGTGTTTTTCGGAATGTGCTCGGTTTTGGTGGCCACTGCTAGAGTTCCCAGAACCCCTTGCTGGGTGTGGTGGCATACACCTATAATCCCAGCACTGAGGGAGGCTGAGGCAGGAGGATCTTGAGTTTGAGTACTCTGAGCAATTTAGGGAGACCCTGTCTCAAATAAAAAAGACTGGGGCCGGGGGCCAGCAGTGGAGACCCCTAGGTGCATCCCCAGGACTGTCAGTGAGTCCCCAGGAGGGAAGGCAAGAAAAGGAGGGAGGAAGCATTCCAAGAACTCACGGGACACCGTCCTGTGCACCTTCTGGAGTCCTGTCTACTCGAGGCTGAGGCAGGACAATCCCAACCCTAACCGCGACTGAGTCGAGCCGCTGGACTGGGAGGATGTTCAGGCCTCTGCCAGCGCGACTGCGACTTCCCCGGGACGCGCACCCGCTCGGGAGCCCCGGGACCCCGTCCAGCTTCAGCCCCGGGGCTGGGCCGCGCGGGGCGGGGCCGGCGGTGTGGGCGCCGGGCCGCCAGGGGGCGCAGCGGAGCCGCCGGGAGTGGACCGCCTGGGCAGCGCGTACTTGTGGCCCTGCCCCCGCCGGCCGGTCTCTGTCTCTGTCTGTCTGTCTGTCTGTCTGTCTCTCTTTTTTGTTTTTTTGGGGGTTTTGTTTGTTTGGTTTTTTTCAGGTCTGGGGATCAAACTCACAACCTTGTGCTTGCCAGGCAGGCGCTTGTGCCACTGAGCTAAATCCTTGGCTCCCTCTCTTTTGGATTTTGAGACAGTCTCTCGCTCTGTAGCCCAAGTTGGGCTTGAACTCGAGCGATCCTCCTGCCTCAGCCTCCTGAATACTAGGATGTCAGCCCTGGGCCACCATGCCCGGCTGCTCAGTGTCTTCCTTCTGTAGGGGTCTCTTCCCCTCGCCCCGTCCTGTGCTGCTCTCCCCCGTCCCCCACAAACTCGGACAAGGCGTCCACAGACAGCGTGCAGGACCCCAAGCCCAGGAGCTCAGCCCGCCCTTCCCGGCCCAGCCCCTCGGGGTGGACAGAGCGCGCCTGTGTCCGCCGCCTGGAAGGACGAGGCCCCAGCGGCCGGAAGGGAGGCGCGGGGACCCGGGGCACAGACACCCTGGGTGCGGTGGCCACCGGCCGGCCACGACGGCGCCGCCCCCACCCGCTGCCACGCTCCGCTCTGTCCAGGGCTGGCGCCTGCCCGGCCCCGCTGAATTTGTTATTCATTCACTGATCTGCTGCGGGGCTGGGCGGAGCCTGACCCTCGCGGATCTCCCTGGAGCTCTGACCCTCAGCCGCTCGGGCTTGCTGGCCCCTGTCCCCTGCGCCTCTGCCCCAGCCCCGGGCAGGGTCGCGTGGCTGCGAGGACCCGGGTCCCCGCCGCAGGCTGAGGCGGCCCTCGCCCTCCGGGTCCCCTGCGCTGTGCGCCTGCGGCTCACGGTGCCCCCCACACACACACTCAGTGCCGGGGGTCAAGGCCTGTGGGCAGTGTCCGGGGAAGCAGGACCTCAGCAGCAGGGCCTGCGGGGAGGCCTTTGGGTTGCAGACTCCACCCTGAAGGGCTCAGCAAGGTCCTGCGGGGACCCAGGGCTCTCTGCCTTTCGATGCCTTCCTGCAACTCCTACCTCTTCCACGCTTTTTTTTTTTTAAATGTTTATCATTTTGTTTATTGAGACAAGGGCTCACTATGTAGTTCAGGCTGGCCTTGAACCCACTAGGTACTCTAGGCTGGCCTCCTAATCACAGAGATCCTCCTGCTTCAGCCTCCCTAGGGCTGAGATCACAGGTGCACACCACCTCATCTGCCATAGCGGGTCGATGCCCTGGCCACAGCCTGGATGTCAAAACTGTGAGCTCCAGAAACGCGGTCTAAAGCACCTGGCCTCGGGGTTCTTACATTGTCACAGGAAGTGGGGGCCTTCACCCACATCCCGGCTCCTCCCGCCTTGACTTCCCTTTGGGGTGCGAGGAGTTGAGCGTGAAGTGGGGTGGGGAACTGAACAGGGGCGGCCGTGCGCTGCGCCCTGCTTGGCCCTCTGCTGAACCTGCCTGCTGTTAAGGAGAGGGTTTGCTTGGGAATCTGGACCCACTAGTGTCCGTGCTTCCGCCCACGCTTTGTGACCCCTCCCCTCCTAAGAGGCATCCGGAAGCTGCCAAACTATGAGAGGTAGCCAGGTGCGATGCCGCAGGCCTGTAATCCCAGCCCTCTGGGAGGCTGAGGCAGGAGCATGGAAAGTATGTGATCCCACAAAAAGGCCCTGGATCCAATCCTAGGCACCGCAAAAGAGAAGAAGAAAAAAGAAAAAAAGAAACGAAAAGAAAAGAGAAAAGGGGGAAAATGGCAAAACCCAAAAACATACAGACCCAGAAACATTCAACACTTTCCTGTTCCTCTTCGCCGCTCATAGGGAAATCGAGTAAGCAGCAGTTCTCCACCACCCCTGCCCCTTGCAGACTACGGGGGCCTGGGACTCCCCCCCTCCCAGGCACCAGATACTGGGGAGGTAGGGACCACCTTCATGTCCCCCGGCTCCCAAACTAGCTCAGCAAGTAGGAGGTGAGTCCCTCCCGCCCTGCCTGCCTCCTTCCTCCCTCCTCCCTCTTCCTTCCTTCCAAGGTTTTTTCCTCCTGAGCTAAGGTCTCAGCATGAAATTGGGCTCAAATTTACCGTGATCCTCCTGCCTCTGCCTTCCTTGCCTCCTTCCTGTTCTTTTCTTTTTCTTTCTTTCTTTTTTTTTTTCCATACTGGGGATTGAACCCAGGGCCTTCACACTGCGCTACATCCTAGTTCTGTTTCAGAATGTATCGTTGGCGGCAGGCACAGTCATGCTCGCCTGTCAACCCAGCACTTAGGAGCCTGAGGCAGGAGGATCCCCATGTAATCCAGGACAGCCCGGGCTACATAGTGAGCTCAGGGCCAGCTTGAGCCATGCAGGGAAACCCTGTTTCACCAAGGAAAAATTTAAAAAATAAAATATAGGGCTGGGGATTTAGCTCAGTGGCTTAAGTGCCTGCCTGGCAAGTATGAAGTCGTGAGTTCGATTCCCAGTACCAAAAAAAAAATAAAAATAAAAATAAAAAAATAAAATATAAGAAGGGGGTGCAGCTTGGCGGTGGAGTGTTTGCTTAACTACTATATGTGAGGCCTGAGTTCCATCCCCAGGTGCCCCCTAAGGCAAAGCTGAGTGACATCTGGTTGAACCGGCATCACCACGATTGTAATCCACAGATCCCACACACCGAATCAGATCTTTGTAGGCAAATAATGGCGACTTAAAGGTATTTGTGAAATTACTTGTAAATTAGCCAAGTCCAGGATCAGCCAGATGATCCCATAAAGACTGTAACCTTTTGAGGAAGCGCCGTTAAATAATGAACTGTAAAACACAGACAGGCATGGTCCACGCCTAACGATCACGAAGGTCATTAACAGTCCTGGCATCAGTCAGAAAACCTATCACTCCCGTGACACCCTGGGGAGACTGCCCTGGACTCGGGCCAAAATAATTTCATTAAACCGTGATGCTTTAAAATCTAAGGCTGGAAAACAAATCCAAAGCTGAACCATTTGGATGGCTGCAGAGGATAAGCAGGAATCCTCAGGGAAGACTTCTCCTGCCAGAAGCAGGCCACATTAGAGCCCGGCCTGGAGGTGCATTCTGCGATCCAGCACTTGGGAGGCTGAGGCAGGAGGATCACCCAGAGTTGGAGGCCAGCCTGAATGCCATAGTGAGACGCCGTCTCAAAAAATAAATAAAGCAGCTCGCATTTGTGAGCCTGAAGGTAAAGGGGAACAAAGCCTGGAGGACGGAATTCCTCCTCCAGGACCGGCTGCCTTCTCTGGGGCCACACCATTTCAAAACCAAGCAAGGGGGACCGGGGATTTAGCTCAGCAGTGCAAGTGTTTGGCTGGCAAGTGCGAGGTCGTGAATTCGATCCCTGCTAGCAAAAAAAGCAAAAACAAAAAACAAAACCTAAGCGAGGGCGCCTGATAAGCATGAGGTCCAGAGTTTGAGTCCTGGTATCCCCCAAAAAGCCCCTCAAAAGCCCCCCAAAACTAAGCACAGCGTCACTTCCACCACTTCTTCTCTCATAGTTATTTCTCTTTGTTTTTAGGCTGCATATTTTGAGCATTTAGATTAATCTACCATTTTTCTCTGCTCAGAATCCTCCCAAAACAATGGGATTTTGGAAAGCCTGGTAATAACTCCGGGAGGCGGGCGAAGAATCCCGAAGGTCCTGGTTCCCAGGGTGTGAGGTTTGGAGAGGGGGAGGGAAGGATAGAGTTTTAAAGATGAGTTGGTGAGCTGGGGGTTTAGCTCAGCGGCCTAAAGTGCCTGCTTGTCAAGTGCATGGTCATGAGTTTGATCCCCGGTACCAAAAGAAAGAAAAAAAAGCAAAGAAAAAATGAATTCATAAGTTATTTATTTGGTTTTTAGAGACAGGCTAAAGGGCTACAGGGGCTTGTAGCCCAGGCTGGTCTTGAACTCATGGAGATCCTCCTGTCTCAGCCTCCTGAATGCTGAGATTTCAGGTGTGTATCACCGCACCTGGCTGAGGAGCAGGGAAAAGCTGATTTTAATTTATTTATTTTGGTACCGGGAATTGAACTCAGGGCCTCATACTTGCCAGGCATGTGTTGTGCCGCTGAGCTAAATCCCCAGTCCAGATTTTGTTTATTTACATATTTATTTTTGTCTTTCTGAGACATGGTTTCACTTTGTAGCCCAGGCTGGCCTTGAGCTCACAGTGATCCTCTTGCCTCAGCCTCAGCCTGAGTGCTGAGTCTGCAGGTATGAGCTACCATGCCAAGCTATTTTATTTTATTTTATTTTATTTTATTTTATTTTATTTTATTTTATTTTATTTTTAGGCCTGGCTATTCTAAATATAATTTTCTGGATTTGGAAAAAAATTTAAATACAATTATTTTACTCTTTCCTTTTTTTTGGTTCCAGGGATCAAACTCAGGATCTCGTGCTTGCCAGCCAGGCGCCTATACCGCTGAGCTAAATCCCCAGCCCTTAAATGTCTTTCTTTCTGCTTTTTTTTTTTTTTTTTTTTGGTCTGTTTGAGACAGGGTCTCGCTATTTGGTTCAGGCTGGCCTTGGGCTCACTTTGTAGTCCAGGTTGATCTTGAACTTGCCATAGTCTGCCTGCCTCAGCCTCCCAAGTGCTGGGATTACAGAAGTGTGCTACCATGCCACTCTTCCCTTTCAAATGGAAAATTCTTGTGGTTACCCAAGAGTGTGTCACCATGCCCAATTTTTTAAAGTTTTGTTTTCTTTTTGTGTGTGTGGGAATTGAACCCAGACCTTTGCACTGAGCCAGATCCCCAGCCCTTTATTTTATTTTATTGTTTATTTTGTGAAAGGATCTCCCTAAGTTAACTAGGCTGGGCTGAAACTTGTCATCCTCCTGCCTCAACCTCCCACAATGCTAAAAGAATAGGCCTGTGCCACGATGCCCAAGTTTTCTGTCTTTTTTGAGGATAAATCAGTCCATGTGACTAGTTCCAGTTACAGGGGCTTGTGGACCCACCCTTGGATCATTAAATTACCCACTCCCAAGCCAATTTTTTCTTAAAGACAGGATATCATTCTGTAGCCCAGGCTGTCGTGAAACTTACTATGTAGCGGAGGCTGTCCTTGAATGTGTGGCAATCCTCCTGCCTCAGCCTCCTGAGTGCTAGGATCACAGGTGTGTGCCACAGCACAGGGCATACTATTCTTTCTTCCTTTCTTTTTTTTTTTTTTTTTTTAGACAAGGTCTTGTTATGTTGTTCAGGCTGGCCTTGAACTCACTCTGAAACCCAGACTGGCCTCAACTTCACAACAATCCTCTTGCCTCAGCCTAAGTGCTGAGATTACAGGTGTCCACCACCACACTCAGCTTGGTTGTGTTTTTGTGGGGGGTTTTTTGGTACCAGGGATTGAACTCAGGACCTTGAGCTTGCCAGGCAGGCACTTATGCCACTGAGCTACATCACGGACCCTGGCTATGTTTTTGAAATGGGGTATCACTGTATTGCCTAGCCTTGAATTTAGGATCCTCTTGCCTCAGCCTCCTAAGTGGCTAGAATTATAGGCATGTAATAAAATCGGCTTACTATTTTCTAATTAAAAATTTTTACCTAGAATTTTAGTTGACGAGTTTTGCACATTTATTGGATACGTATGATAATTTGATATCTATAACAATGACATAAGTAATCCCAGCACTCAGGAGGCTGAAGCAGGAGAATAAATGCCTTGAGTTTGAGGCCAGCCTGAGGCTACACAGTGAGACCCTATCTCAAAAAAGCAGGCTGGGGATTTAGCTCAGTGGCATAAGTGCCTGCCTGGCAAGCACAAGGTCATGAGTTTGATTCCTGGTACCCCCCCTCAAAAAAAAAAAAACAACAACTAGTTCACATAAACATTACAGGCCAAAGCATTTATTTTACAATTAATTTGTGTTAGTGATTCTGCCATATTAATTCAGTTTAAAATGTTGGTGAGGAGAAAGCTGTGGGAGAAATACAAGTGAAAGCAGACTGTTTATCTGGGTTACTTCTTTAGGTCGCAAAGGGCGAGTCTCTCAGCATTGAAGGGTTTAGAGCCCTTAAAGGAGAGAAAATAAAAGGAACAAGGTATTCGCCACCCTGCTGGGGTCAAAGTATTGCTGGAATCGGGACAAGAGTGAAATGACCAAGTCACTGGGAAAGGTGTTTGGGGGACTGGGGGTGGCGTTCAGGACGGAGCAGAGATCCCTCGGGCTTCCCTGGCCTGTGCTCTGGTTGGGTGTGGTAAAAATGTCCAGGTTTTGAAGGAAGCGAGGTTCTTTGGGAAGGGTGGAGGCTTCTTCGGGGACAGTGTGGCAGGGATCCTTCTAAAGTTCGTGTTGGCCAAGAGGACAAGGCTGGGTGTGGTAGCACGTGCCTGGAATCTCAGCACTAGGGAGGCAGAGGCAGGAGGATCGTTGTCCGTTTGAGGCCAGCCTGAGCTACAGAGTGAGTTCAGGTCAGCGTGAGCTCCATCCTGAGACTTTGGCTCAACCACTCTCCCTAAAAATAATAGTGAACAAAATAAGTGACAGTAGCAGGATTCATTCTGGAAGTTGGGGAACTGGAAGGGGGTAGTTGAGGTCAGCGTGTTTTGAGACTAAGGCGAGGTGGAAGTGACAAGGAGGACAGCACTAAGAGAGCCCTGGGCATGCCCGGTGAGGATGCCAGGCTGGGACAGCAGAGGGACACAGTGCTGATATTTGTCTCTTTGTTCTGTTTGTCCCAGGGTTGAAGCATTGACTTTGGGGGAACATAGTGCCTGCCATACAAGTATGAAACAGTTAAGTTCTGGGTTCCCATACACAGTCTTAGGACCCGGGACATGTTTTCTACTCAGAGAGCTCCTCCTGCCTCAGCCTCCCGGGTGCTGGGATTGCAGAAGGTGCCCCCCATCCAGGAGGAAGCTCCTCCTGGGTCCCCTGTGACCCTGTGAGTCTTGCTTTTGGGGCAAGCAGGGTTTGTGCAGAGTTTCCCACTCCCTTGTTAGGGCTCCTCACCCTAGACAATAAGGCTTTTCTCCCAGTAGCCGGCGTCATCAGCGTCTGAGTGAGCCTGGGACAGCTGCCCGGGTCGCGTCTCTGAGGGACCGGAGGAGGGGAGGCGCCTGTGACCCACCTTGGAGCAGGGCCAGGACTTGGAAAGCAGCGTCTCCACCCCTGATCTTCCTTTGGCCCAGGAGACTAGGAATGCCCCCAAGTGACTAGCAGGCTGCCAGTGGCTTTGGGCTTACCCAGGGAATCCCAAGGGCCGGACAAAGCGGTGTGGCACCAGCCGAGTGGGACCCCGAGGAGCCTCCTCTCCTCACATCTGAATGCTTCTGAATCACCTCTGCTGTCTCTCAACTGGGCCTCTGCGAACAGACCTCCACGTGGCCTGAAACCAAATCCAACAGAGCCTGGAGCTGGACTGGGACAGCAGTCTGGGCTCGTACAACAGAATAGGGTTTCTGGCCTGTTGCTGTTGTTTTGAGACAGGGTCTTTCTATGTAGCCCAGGCTGGCCTCAAAGTCACAGTGATCCTCCTGCCTCAGCCTCCCTCTGGTGCAGGTGTTTTTTTTTTTTTTTTTGTACCAGGGATCAAACTCACAACCTCGCGCTTGCCTGGCAGGTGCTTACGCCACTGAGCTAAATCCCTGGCCCAGGTGCAGGTTTCTAACTCTGGGCCTTGAATTCTGCTCCTCCGTTTTGGAAACGCCTTGGCTTTGAAGTGTGTGTTCTCCCTGGCTTGTGTCCTGAAGAAGGACGCCAGAGTCCCCCACTTCCCACTGCAGTCCAGGGTAGTCCAGGGTAGGACCTTCCCAGCTTCCAGTGGCTGGACAGGGTAATGCTATGTCATTTAGGCTGGTATTGAACTTACTATGTAGTTTAGTCTGGCCTCAAACTCATAGTAACCCTCCTGCCTCAGCTTCCTGAGTGCTAGGATTATGGATGTGCACCATCACACCCGGCAGCTGTGATATTCTTATGCCTTCTAGAAATGTTAAACATTTATGTCATAGAATTTACTGGTAATTCTTTAAAGTTTCTGGGTTTTCTCTCATGCTTGGAAAGAACTCCCTTGTTCCATGATTTGAAAAAAATTTTAGTCTTTCTCTGATACTTCTATGGTTTTGTTTTCAGAAATCATTAGTATCTTCCTACCACTTGAGAGACTGAGGCAGGAGGCTTGCCGTGAGTTTGAGGCCAGCCTAGGCCACGTAGTAAGTTGAAGACTAACCTGAACTATACAGTGAGATCCTGTTTCCAAAAAAAAATCATGAAGCACCTGGCGTATCCCAGGATGCACATGTATGTGTGCATTATAGAAGTTAATAATAAAACAAACACCAGCAACTCAACCTAAGCATTCGTGGTTTGGCGGTTTCACTTTTTTTATATTCATAAAAGACTAGGGGTGCAGCTCACTGGCAAGGCATGTAAAGAACATACACACACATCCTACCCACGTTGGGGTTTGGTTTTTGGTGCTGGGACTTGAACTCAGAACCTTGTGCTTGCCAGGCAGGCGCTGAGCCACTGAGCTACATCCCTGGCCTCATTCTGTCCACTTCGTTGTCCCAGCATCATTTATTAAGTAATCCCTCCTTCCTCGTCTTTTTTGACATAACACTATTACATCTCTGGTGTCTGTATACAAATCTACCGATTCTTACCTGTACTGTGGCACCTAACTAACAAAAGTTCTTGATGTTTTCGGTTTCAGTATGTGAGGTAATCTCCATTTTCTAAAGCTTGCTGAGAAAAGAACACGGACTTTTTTTTTCTAATTTCATAATGAGAAAAATGTCTTACTAGATATTTGACCTGTTTTTTGTTTGTTTTTGGAGACTGGGTCTTGCTGTGGAACCCAGGTCATCCTCCTGCCTCAGCCTCCTGAGTGCTGGGATTACAGGTGTGAGAAATCATGTCTGGTTTAACCTCTTTAAATTTTCAGCAAGTTATTTAACTTACTAGGGGTGGGGACATAGCTCGATGGCACAGCACCAGTCCTGGCAAGTATGAGGCCCTGGATTTGATTCCTGGTACCGAAAAAAGGAAGCAAAGTTATTTAACTTAGTGGAATCCCAGTTCCTTGAGTCTTCAAATGAAGATGATAATAATTCTCTGCACGGGTGGTTGTCAAATCTAAGTGGGCTGAAGAAAGGAACATGAAGGGTGCAGTGCTTGGGATGTAATGGAGCGTCCAATCAGCAGCTTACTAGGGAGGTTATGGTTACCACGGTACCAGCCTCCGGCTCCCGGGAAAACAGCTGGTGCTGTCCGGCTGCACTGCACTGCTTGCATGGGTTTGTTGCTGTTAACTAGGTCACTCGCTAATTTTATGGTCTGATACCTTAACATGATGCTTTGCGTTACCTGGGGTTCGGAGACCTCTTAAGTGTACACTTCCATGAGTAAACAGAGCGAGCCATGGTGGCACACCCCTGTAATCCCAGCACTTGGGAAGCTGAGGCAGGAGGATCACCACAAGTTCGAGGGCAGCCTGGGCTACATAGTGAGTTCAAGGCCAGCCTGACTGAGTTATATAATGAGGTGCTGTCTCAAACAAAACAAGGCAAAACAAAATGTATATATGTGAAAACAACATCAGCTCTTACTACTACTTGAAGTGTTGTTCCCTGACCCTGAGCTGCAGTAGGGGACCCCCAATTCTGCACCTGCCCACTCCAGAAGGAGCCTTTAATAAAAACAGCACTGCAGTTAGTGTCCATTTTGACGCAAACTGAGGCGTCAACTCCTTGTACTTCTTCCCTCATTTCCTTCACATTGCGGTTAAGTAGCTCCATCCATACCTACAACGGTGAAAGCTGTTTACTGAATTTATTATGCGGTAAAATTCAGTTTTCATTTTAAAAGATATACAAGGAGGCATGAACTAGGTTCCCCATCTCAAAGTTGAAACAATATTTTCTTGCTAACTAGGCGTGCTGGCACAGCCTGTAATCCCTGCCTGAGGCAGGAGGATCACAGCAAGTGAGAGTAGCCTTAAGTTCAGAAACCAAAAGAAGAAAAAAAAAAGAAAAAAAATTTTCTTGCTGAAAGTTACACAGAAAGGTAAGGGCAAGAACCCATTTTGTTTTTAGATCTCTTGGGTCACAGTTGAATATTTGTGAGTCCAAATTATTCTTAAAAGGAACCATTGAGTGTAGAAATTATAATCTGAATAGAGATTCCAAACAGAAAATTATCACTTTATTTAAAATAGATGAATGAATTATCTTGAGCTATGTTTTATCCCCCCCTTAATTATTCTATTACGGATCATAGCTCCTCTGGGAAGAGTGTAGTTTAAGGACACCAATGAGCATTTACAGAATATTAACAAACCAACAATAGGTTGATGATTCACCCTGGATTCATGCCAGGGTCTGTGAAAGAACTCAATAAGCACGATATGCGTTTCAAACACTAGTAATCATAATTAAAATTTCCCAACCCCTCAATCCGGTGGATTATGTTAAGCAAAAGACAGCTTTCCCCCTGCTTCAACTCCTCTTGCAGTGTGGAGGACGCTATGATTGTCAGCTTCGGGGGTTGGTGGGACACAATACTATATTCTTCAAAGAAAAAGGGTGATGTTTGGCTTTTTCCATTTTTCCAGTTTAGGTGGAGAGGGCTGAATGCTGCTCTCCGAAGCCTTCACGGTCTGTTCTTTATTCCTTAAGTGAGAGTTTTTGGATCCCAATGAGCACTGCAATTTACTAATTTTGCTTTTCTTTTATGTAATGCAGCTTTTGTCACACATTCTTTTTAAAAAACGTTATGAAGCGCTCATCGTCATTTCGAAAGAACTGTTAAAGGACAAATCTTTGGAACCCGCTGTGTGCACTCCCTGCACACTGAGGGGTGAATTCACATCTTCAGCGACTGGAAATGCAATCGAAGACCCTGGTAGTAGCAACAGGATCTGGACTCCCGCTAGTCGGCCCCCGGGACCTGCCCGCGCCGCGCAACCCGTCGGTGGATCAGCACCGCGCCGGGCCTGCGGCGGGAGGAGGGACACGGCCACCGCATGGACTGGGGCGCGCGACCCCAGGCCGGCCTCTCTTCGCCGTCCCTGCTGCTCGTTTTATTAACGGGCCGGGGAAGGGACAAGCTCCACCCCTGTGCCTGTTCTCTCCCTCCCATTGGCCCGATCCACTGAGCGCGTCACGCTGAGGTGCACCAATGGAGATGCGCGATACTGCGAGGTGGGCCGGGTCCGAGCAGGGAGTGGGCGGCAGGTCGGCGTAGCAGCCCTGCCGCGGCTCCGCCACCATCGCTGAGGTGCCGCTGCTCCCGCAGACGCTCGCGAGCCGCCCCCCGCGCTCCGGAGCCTCCTCTCCGTCTCGCACGCCCAGAGCAGCTCGCCCGTCTGGGCCTCGGTCCCCGCCTCCTCTTCCCCCGTCCTTGTCCCTTCTCGCGCTCCCCACATTGTCTCTGCCTCATTTTCTCTCTTAGTTGAGGGAGGAAAAAAAAATCACCATCCTCCTCAGGGAGCCCCTCGCCCTCCGGAAAACAAAACCAGACATGGTCCTGGGCTCCCGCTTCTGAAGGCTCGGGCGAACCCGGAGGAGGAGGAGGAGAAGGAAGAGGAGGAGGGAGCCAGGGCTCGAGTCGCGGGAGAGGTCGCGGCAGGGAGCCCCCAGCCCCGTCGCGTCCCCGCGGGCGGGTCCCCCGGCCTCGGCCCGCACCCCGCGGCCTCACCGCCCCCGCCCCGTCCCCGCCTGCACTTCCGGAGCCGGCCGCACACGCCTCCGTGGATGGTGTAGCGCCCTCGGGAAGGTACGTGACCGCGGCCGCGATCCCGAGCACGGGTGCGCGCGCCGCGGGGGTCGGCCGGGCCGGGGGGTGGGGTCAGGAGCGGGCTGCGTAGACGCCGCCGGAGTCGGGGGTCGCGGGCCGGGGCCGCGGGGGGTGGCAGGGAATAAAGGGCCGGCGACTCGCGTGGCCCCGCGCGCCTGCGTGACGAGTGTCTCCCCCCCACCCCGCGTGGCTTGTGACCCTGCTCCCGCTTGGCTCCCGCTGCTGCACGCTCTCGTGCTCGTCCGAGGTTAAACCGATTCATGTGACTCAATTATTGGCTGAACTGTGGGAGGGGAAGGAAGTCAGGGAAAGAAGCTGTAAATTTCTTGAATGTTTGTGGATTCAGGGGTCTTGGAGGCGCGCTCTTAGGAAAGTATCATTTTCACATTAGGGGAGAGATTCCTCCTCCTTTGTGCTCTTCATCCCTAGTTCTCTGCTCCCTGTGATCACAAAATGATGAAACCAAAAATTACTTGCAGCAGAATAGGATTCTTTCGATGTATTGTTTTAGTTCTGCTGTCAGAAGGAGGGAAGGAGGTTGGGTTCTTTTTTTTTTTTTTCAGGGTTGTGGAAAGTAGAGAAGTAGTTGTACATAGATTGAGGTGTGTGTGTGTGTGTGTGTGTGTGTGTGTGTGTGTTGGGAGGGAAAAGTATTGCAGGTTTCCTTTGAAACCGGTTGCTTGAGAAGTTGATGAAAGGAAAACAAAATGATTCATTGTCGAATTGTCATTTTTCTCTGTCTCTTTTCCAAGGTTTGCTTACAGTTTTTCTGGATTATAGACTTCAAACATTGGTTTAAGCAAAATGTGTCCTTGAGAAACTGGGTGCTTTAAATGTTTCAGTATGTGTCGCTATTTTAAGGTACATTTTAGAAAGTAGTTTTATATGAATCCTGAAATAGCTTTCTCCAAAGCAATTTTTTACACATGGAAAAGATAACTAGTGAAAGGGTGAACTTGGTGGATTACAAACCAGACATTTGATGTAACATAAGTTAATGCGTTCTATGTTCATATTTAAAACAGCTTGGAGAATTGCTTTCCATTTCGGGGAGAGGGACCTTTTTGTCTGGTGTACACTGGTTTCTTTAGTCTCAGCCCGTTGGGGGAGGGGAGAAAGGCTGGATCTGTACAATAATAAAATCATCTTTGGGTAGATGTGTCTTTCCACGGCTTTGCTTGCTGAGTTAATTCCACTGTAAATTATAAAACAGTTTTGTTTTTGATGGCCTAGCCTGGGTGGAATGCTGGCTTTCAGCTTTCCCTGTTGTTAAGGTCGAAGGAGAAAGAGGCAGACACACACACACACACACACACACACACACAGAGAGAGAGACACACACACAGACACACACACCCAGACACAGACACAGACACAGACACACACATACACAATGGCAGGCTGAGAGCTCATTGTTCTTCCACACACACATTCATTCTCTCTCCCATATTTGGGACTAGGTTTGCGCAGATAAACACAGCTCTTTTTGGGAGAGAGGAGAGAAGATGGGGGCGGGGAGGGTGCTTTTCTTTTTCAGCTTTCTTTCCCCCCTCTCATGTCTGGCCTTTTTTTTTTGGCAAGCTTGCAGGGCAGAAGAGTACACAGAAAACTAAAGGACACTCAGAAACGTTGGTTCAGAGACTCCTCTTTTTTGTCTCCCTTTCGTGCTTTCTGTTGCTCTTTCTTTTTTGTGTATGTAGAGATAAAATCTCATTTTATGTGAGGTGGCCTTGAAAGTCAGCTTTTGGTCCTTTCATAGTCCTCATTGCCCCCAGTTTTGTTGGGACAGCGATTTGTTCACTTGACTCCTACTGTCGTGAATGTGACCCGGGTCCTCTTTTCTAACTGTCTCAGTTAAAATGATTGTAATGGAGGTGAGCATTAGCAAGTGTGTATGAGAGTATGTGTGATTAGTGGTCTTGGTGTGACAGTAAGGTTTGCTGACTGTTGAGAGCTCAGTGAGGTGGTGGTTTTTGTAAATAGGGAGTAGGAATTTTTCAGAAAAGATACAATTTTCTGCTTTGGGACTGGCATAGGGGCCTGGACATGGCTGAGAGAGGCCACCTTGGGTAAACCCAACTCGGGACAGGGCTGGAGCTTGGTGTGACCACAAGTGGGTTGCAGAATATAGCACCTTCTACTGGTTAATTGCTCTGACCCAGCCTGAGCCAGAGGGTGGGAGAGGGGATTAAGGGCTGAGGCTTAATGATTTTCTTTTAAATGCAGTTGCAGTGTCTTTCTGCAAATGACACTTCTCCCAGCTGCTAATACAGATGCCCTTTGACAAGCACGGTTGCATCGAGGCTTTATTATGTTATTGGCTGTGTCTTGACATTAATTTGTTCTGTTATCAGAGGTATTTACACATTGTGACTTCCAAGGCTGCCTTTGAATTGATACTCTTCCATCTTTCAGGAGAAATATAGTTTATCATGAAATGTTACACAAAATAAGAGGGTTTGTTTGTATTCCAGGTGTTGGAAACTATACACTAGCACTCTAAAATTTTTTTTAAAGTATTATTTAAAAAGTCAAATCTGCCCTATAGAAAGTAAAATTCTAGCACTGTACTGAGAGTTTTCTAAGTGATTTAATGTGGGTTGGGGAGGAGTTGGGGAGGGGAAATCTCACTAAAATCAACAGTTTTGCATTCCTAATAGCATTGCATTGTGATAGTGTTTTCAGTAGTCATTTCAACATAAATCTTAAACAGATGGCTTATGAATCTGATTTTTACAAATTGAAGGCCAGAGAAAATTGGAAATGAGTGTTACACCGATTAACAGAGAGCAAGCTGAATTTTTGCTGAAAGGTTTCTAAATGAACGTGCAGTTTCAGAAATAATCTGCTTGATAAATGCCATGAAGGACTTTTATTACCACAGATCCTAGCTCATCTCAATTGTTGTAAGGCAGTGAACTGTTAAGAGTTTGTAGTCTTAGAATAAATATCTTCTGTTCCAGACTGGCTACTTCTAATGTGATTTCTGAGTCACTTAGTTTCCCAAACTGGAAGCATAGTCTCTAAAATTGTGTATCTTTTACAGTGAGGTGTGAACAGTTCAAATGTATTATTCAGTGTATATAGAATCAGGTAATTTCGGTCTAGTATTTTCTTTATCAGTATTTCGTGGCAAGAAGAAACTAGATTAACTGTTTAACTAAAAAGGCAATTCAAATCAAGAAATAAAATATACTAGTTACTTTTCCAACTTTGACTTACTGGTTGAGCTATAGGGTTTTGAAAAAATGGGATCATGATACAGTACTGAAATAATCATATGTACTGTTGAGCAGATATTGAACTGTAGTATGTCAGGTGCTACACACGCGCACACACACACACACACACACACACAGGAATATGGTCTGTGCTCTTCTCAAAACCTGAACATGAGCTGGCTGTGGTGGCACATGCCTGTAGTCCCAGCACTTGAGGAGGCTGAGGCAGGTGGATCACTGTGAGTTCAAGGCTAGTTTGGGCTACATAGTGAGTTTAAGACCAGTCTGAAGTGTATATTGAGACCCTGTCTCAAAACAAAAAACCAGACGAAAACCAAAACCTGAATATGTTGAATATTATGGATTTCATAAGCACCTATTACTTTAAAATTGGTTTTGAATCTGTAACATCTTGTTCAAATTTCAATAATCAGAAAAACATTTAAGTAGTAAAATAAGGTTGTACACGCCAAGTTCTTTTGAGAATAGTGTGCTTTTCTGCTAACTGCTTTGGGCAGCTACTTTTGCAGTTGATTTAAAGGTTAAGATAGCAGAAAATTTAGATGTTTGAGTCTAGTGTAACCTAGCTGTGAACTTTATTACCTACATATCCTGAAACAATACACTGTTCTTACATACTCAGCTTTTGGTAATACTCTGCTCTGATTATTCATAGTTTTATTTTTTAACAGCTAGGAACTCCTTGAATCATATTTAAATGACTGTTAATTATTGATACCCTGATAATTACTGCAAAGTCTAAGTTTGGCTGGTACTGTGACTTGTGCTTTGGGTGAAACTGAACTGTTACGTTTGTCCTTAACTTCTTGTCTGATAGTGTTCTAGTGTTTTTAAATGAGGTGAGATAGGCATTTAAGTATATATTAGAAAATTACTAAGATTGCTTATGCCACATGCATTTATTTATTTGGTACTGGCAATCGAACTCATGACCTCATGCCTGCCAGGCAGGCACTGTGCTGCTGGGCTATACCCCCTGTCTGAGTATCCCACTTTAATGAATGTTGGACTAGAAATAAATCAAGCACGCCCACATAACGAATATACTTACTAGCTTGGAGTTTGGGTTGTGGCTATGATTTGTATGACTAACTTGTTCATGTTCCAAGTCATGTAAGATACATTACAGGTTCCTGTGTTAGGTAACTAAGTCAGATAGTACTGTTAATGTATTTTTCATAATCCCAGCCCTGAGGACGCTGAGGCAGGAGGATCACAGGTTTGAGGCTTGCCTGGGCAACGTAGTGAGACCTTGTATGAAGATTGAAAAAAGAGCTGGGATATAGCACAGTGGTACAGAGCCCCTGGATTGGATCCTCGATAGTGCAAGGGGTGGAGCTTTTGGTAAAATGATTTGTTGGTGCCATTGTAACATCACTTTTATCTGGTAAACTTTGCTAATAGCAAGCATAAAAAACATATTTGACTGTGAAATTTTTCCTTACATAGTTATATTACAGGATGATATGACCTCTTAATTCATAAGCCATTTGATAGTTGAGGAAACGTCATGACCTATTTGTCTTGGATTTTTGCATCAGAAGTTGAGGCCATGGTTCTTGCCCTAATTTAAACTAGTTATGAGAATTTTTTTTTTCTTTTTTTGGGGGGTTAGTGGGGATCGAACTCACAACCTCACGCTTGCCAGGCAGGTGCTTATGCCACTGAGCTAAATATACCCAGCCCAGATATGAGAATTTTAAGGGCTTTGGTTAGGGTGCTTGGGTTGTAAGGAATGGAAAATCTTCAAAGTCATTTTAGGAGTTGATGAAAAGTGGAACAGAAATTCAAGCCTTAAAAATCAGTCCTCTTGCTGGGGATTTTCAACGGCATAAACGCCTGCCTTGCAGCCGGGAGTTCGTGAGTTCGATCTCTAGTACCCCCCTCCCAAAAAAAAAATTCAGTTCTCTGCTGAGTGTGTTACTACACACCTGTAACCCCAGCTATTCAGGAGCCTGAAGCAGGAGGATCGCAAGTTTGAGGCTGCCTTGCACAATTTAGTGATATCCTGTCTCAAAATAAAAAATAAAAATGAGTGGGGATGTAGCTCAGTGGCAGGGCTCTCTTGGGTTTGATTTCTGTTACTGCCAAAAGAAAAAAAAAAAGAAAAAAAAGTGTTCGACCGTGTGGTGTGCACATCTGTGACCCTAGCTCTTTGTGGAAGCCCAAGGCAGGAGGATTGCAAGTTTTTTTTTTTTGTTTTGTTTTTGAGATAGCACCTCACTATGTAGTTCAGGCTGGCCTGGAACTCATTTTGGTCCTTCTGCCTCAGTCTTCCAAGTGCTGGGATTACAGACATGTGGCACCATGCTGGGCTGTAAATTCAAGGGTAGTGAAACCATGTTCCAGAATTTAAAAAGAAAAAAACAGGAGTAGACATACAGCCTAAGTTATCAGTCCTCACCGGAAGAGAAAGAACCCCACGTTTAGTGGTGCTTCATCAGTATGGGACTTCTCTGTTTTTAGGGTTTTTTTTGGTTGTTGTAGTCTTTTTTTTTTTTTTTTTTTTGCTTTTTTGGGACAGAGTCTTGTATGCAATTCTTCAGGCTGGCCTTGATCTCACTTTGTAGCTCAGGCTGGTCTTGAACTGGAAATGATCCTCCTGTCTTAGCCTCTCAAGTACTGGGATTACAGGTGTGTGCCACCATACCCAGCCATTGTCCATGTTTTAAGACAGGGTCTTGCTATGTAGTACAGGCTGGTCCTGAGCTCACCATGTAGCCCAGGCTGGCTTTGAACTGTGGCAGTCCTCCTGCTTAAGTCGGCTGAATGGTGAGATTATAGGTGTGCACCACCACACTCAACCTTGTTTTTAGTTTTTATTTATCTTCTACTAGCTCAGTTGTTTTATCTCTAGTTTCTTTGTGTCTCTATGCCCCTGTTCAGCTTCTGCTACTAAGGAGTGAGTCTTTTGTTTTGGTGGTACTGAGGCCTCCAGGGCCTTTGCACTTAACTACATCTCTATTCCTTTTTATTTTGAGGTAAGGTCTTGCTAAGTTGCTCAGGCTGGGCTCTAACTCATGATCTTCTGCCTCTGCCTGAGAGGGTGCTGGGATGACTCGTGTGTAGGGCCACACCTGGCTCTGTACCTTTTTTTTTTGAGACAGAGTCTTGCTGTATAGTCTAGGCTGGCCTTCAGCTCACTGTGTAGCTCGGGCTGGCCTTGAACTCAAAGCAAACCTCCTGCTTCAGCCTCCTGAGTGTTGGGGTTGTGGGGATGTACCCACCACACCTGGCCTGGCTCTGTATCTTTAATTCAGATTTCCCAGGGACTGGGGATACAGCCCAGTGGCCCAGCACCTGCCTGGCAAGCAAGAGGTTGTGAGTTCTATTCCCAGTACAAAAAAAAAGAAAAAGAAAAAAAAAAAAGAATAAGAAAAAAATTCCCAAGAGGTCAAGAGGTCATCAGTTGTGAACAATGTGTGTTTAGAGTTTGGGTCAGACCTCTTGAACTGCCCACCACGACTCCCTCCCAGGCTGGATGAGGCCTTCTCTCCTCTCACAGTATGGCAGGCTTTTCCCATCCTGCTTTTTTCCTGACATCTGGTATGGCTGTAATTGCTTTGCATCTAACAGTTTATTTTGCTTTAACAAACGACATAATCATAAGTGGTAGTCACATGTGATTCCTTTTTAAGGTGAGATCATTTTGTTGTATGTGTCTTATTTTCCTTTTATTTTCTGTGTCTGCCCACCTATGTTAGCTGTCTACCTGCCTGCCTATCCATGTCAGTGTTTCCTAGACTACTTACAGCTCTCTGACTAAGAGACTAAGTGTTCTGAGGTCAAATGCATTTAAAATGCACGTTAGCACCCTAAAGCCTCATAAATGTCATATGGTAGAGATTTTTTTGTTATATCATTTCCCCCCTTACTCCAAAGAGTACCTGTGGCCCTCATGGGGTACTAATTGTCTGTAGAGTATATTTTGATAAATTATGTAAAATTAATCTTTCTTAGCAAAAGATTTGTTCTTTTTATCCTTAATAAAGAAGTAAATTCAGCCTTGGCTTCACCTGTAATCCCAGCTATTTGGGAGACTGAGGCAAGATGATCGTAAGTTTGAGGCCAACCTGGGCAACTGAGTGAGACCCTGTGTCCAAAAAAAAAAAAAAGAACTGGGGGTGTAACTGAGGGGTGGAGTGTCTGCCCAGCTTGGTGTGATGCTGTGGGTTCGATACCAGTACCACCCCCCCCCCAACCATTGTGCTTGTTCCTATTCCAGGCATTGTTGCTTTGTGCTATTTTTCTTCAAGCAGCTTACACACTCCAGTACATCTGGTGGTACAAAGTGAGTTATTTTCCCATTTTACCCATTTGTCATTCTGCAGTTATATTTGATTGTTGTGTTTATTTTCCTGCATTCCACCTCTGTCTGATCAAGTGAAAGGTTTTCTTTTTTAACTCCATTTTGGCAGCATGCTCATATGAAAGGTTTAGCCACTTTACTTTTGGGCAGCTGCAGTTAATGTGTAATCGCTGGCAAGAATCTTTCAACAAATAATAAACAGAAACATATTTGACTCTGGAGCTCATTTGGTTAAGCCTAACAGAATATGTAAAGATGAAAGGAAAGCCTTCTACAAGCGACTGTTTATACTGGCCATGGTATGTATACACGGAAGTGTTAGAAGATAAAGGGCTTTAGAGATTCACAGTACTGTAGGGCTGGGTTATTTGTTGCTATAAAACAAACTACTTCCAAACGCAGTGGTCATAGAGCAGATGTCGTTACTCCCAGGATTTGCGGGTTAGTTGCTTGGGTGAGGCCTGAGTGGTTCTGTGTAGGGCCACCCCTGAGGGTGCAGGCACGTGTTAGCGGGGTCTGCAGTCATCTGATGATGTGGCTGGGACACGAGGATTTGCTTCCACATGGCCGCTGGCAGGAGGCTTCAGTCGCTGGTTTTGGGGGCCTTTCCATGGGGTTTCTTGAGTGATCTCATCATTTGGCCTTGCTTCCTCCAGAACAAGTGATCAGAGAGGAACAGAATGCAAGGAAAAAGACCCAGTACTTTTTATGACTTACTCTTGGAGGTCATTACATCACTTCTACCATGTGGTGTTAAGAGTCCAGTCTTAGCAGGAAGTGGTGGCATATACCTGTATAGCAATGGGGGAGGCCAAGACAGGAGGATTGGAAGTGTGAGTCCAACTGGACTCATTGGAGGACAAACCTTGGACTTTGTCTACCAAAGGAAAAAAAAAGTGCAAAGATTTGTATCCCCAATACTGAAAACAAAACAAACCCCTAAAAAATAACAAGCTCCAAAACAAAAACAAAAGAATGAACTTGTTAAGTCCAGCCCACAGGTGGTGGGGAATTAAGGTCTGTCTTTTGAAAGGAGGAGCATTAGAGAATTTGTGGATTTATTAAAAAATATCACAGGGATTCAGAAGAGAGAGAAAATGCCAGATAGAAAAATGTTTTCCCTGTTTAGTTGTCTTCATGCAGTGCGTCCCATTGTGTGGAGGGAGTTAATGGTTCTTAGAACCAGAACGTCCAATTATTTATCTTTTCTCTTTACCTTTGTAGAGGTATCATTAATTTCCTACCTTTTCCTGTTCTCATGTCAGAGCTAGTGTGCTTCACTTAAAACTGCTGAGGCCTGTCCTGCTGGCGCAGCCCTGCAATCCCAGTAGTTTGGAGGCATGGGGACTGGAAGTTTGAGGCTGGCCTGGGAAACCTAGCAACTAACTTAGGGACCCTGTCTCAAGAGAAGAGTTGAGGAATGTAGCTCATTTTGAAGGCCCTGTGTTCAATCCTCAGTATCACAGACAAAGAAACAAAGGAATAGACCACCAAAAACCTGCTGGGGACACACACAGTTGTGTGTGTGTTGCCATTATTTCCTGCCATTTAAATTATTTCTCTTCATTTCTTTATCCTGGACACTCATTTTGTCGGTTCATATGTGTTAATGTTTATTTTTATATTGACATTTGTATTTTAGTGCTAATCATGTTCTTTTCATGAGAATATAAACCCTTTGAAGGCAGAACGTTTTCCTTTAATTAAACCAGTGTGTATATTCAAATTTGGAATTAGATATTTCCTGAAAAACACATTTCATTGACATCCAGTTGCTATCCTTTGTGACCTGAATCATTGTTTTACGTATGAAGAATGAAAAGAAAGCCAGTTGGGCTGGGGGTTTAGCTCAGCGATGTAAGTGCCTGCGTGGCAAACGTGAGGTCGTGAGTTCGATCCCCGTCCCAAAAAAAAAAAAAAAAAAGAAAAAGAAAGCCAGTTAAACAGTGTGAGACCTGTCTCAGTTCCAGTGCTGTACCAGTGTAGCACACGGACGTCTCACAGTCATTCAGGCTGTCTTCGTTTTATGACTGTGTATTCTCCTGAAGGCATGTCCGAGGACGCTAGCTCTTCCAGCAGATTGCTGTCGGTGTGAGGAGCAGGGTGAGATGCCCTGTTGCTGTGTGTGTAAGGGCTTGGCATGAACCACTTAGCGATGGCCAGTATTGTACGAGCAGGGGCTACCTTAAATCTGTAGTCAGTAGAGTTGAATGATGTTCTGGCTTCCATAGAGTGAGTATAGCTATTATACATTGTGATTTGTAGTTCTGTATATGATACATATGTATATTACAGAAGGATCATCCTGCCTCATCATCATTAGACCTAAAATGTGTTACCTGTGTTGGGAATGTTGCTCTTCCTCACGGGTTCTGCCCAGGAAGGAGTCTGAGCAGTGAGTGGCTTGACGCTTAGTCCTTCTCCCTGGGAGCTGTAAACATGGCTCTGATTTCTCTCCTAGATCAACTCCATGCCTCCCTCTGCCCCCGCTGCATGTCCTTGGGCACTGAGCCTCTCCACCCTTCCCGAGCGGTGTTTGTTCCTTCTTCACTATTTCGCTGGAAAAGTGCTTAAGACTTCTAGACTCGACCCTAAGTCTGCTGCTTATTAACTTTGTGACTTCAGGGAAATTACGTACCTTTCAGGGTCACAGTTTCCTGATCTGTAAAAATGAGGATAATAACATACTCATCCTGCAGATGTGTTGGGAGGATCAAAGTAATTATTATTAGCAGTTTTTTCCCTTTTTTCAGTGGTACCGATGCCCAGGGCTTTGTGCATGCCGGCCAAACGCTCTGCCATTGAGATACTTGCCTAGCCCTTGTAAAACTGTTTATTTTACAAGTCTGGTGATAAACAGGACTTGCCATTTGGAAGTCCACCATTGGCAACAGCTGCTGGGGCATTTCAGCAATGTGCTGATTCTAATTTTGGTAGCAGGAGTGTAAGTTTTGAGGAATATGATTATGTGTGATTATGGTAGCAGGGGAAAGGGGAAGCCTAATTATATTATGCTCAGTGTGAGTAAGAATATGGAGATGGAAGAGGGGGCAGTTAGCTGGGAGGCTGCACGAGAGGCAGGCAGAGAGTTCCACTCAGGTTCCGCAGCCTCGAGGGGCATTGCTGGCTTGTAAATTGCAAGTCAACCAGTGCACCTTGCACGTGAGGAGTGCAGTTGGCACTCACTTGTCAAATGAAAGAATCATATCGTTGTGTGATTGTATAGAGGGAAATGATAAAGATGTGGTTTAATCTCCTAACTGCATTGTGAGTGTTGCTGTGCCTCATGGTTCTGTCTGTTAATCTGTCTCAGCGTTGGCTTAGCCCAGTGCTTCTACCCCTGTTAGGAATTTGAGTATTCCCCTTCTGTAGTGGGGATTGAATGCAGGACCTTTGTATTGAAGTAGATCCCCAGCTGTTTTATTTTGAGATAGTCTCTGAGTTGCCCAGGCTGGCCTCGAACTTGTGATCCTCCTGATTCAGCCTTCCAGAGTGCTGGGATCACAGGTGTGTGCCATCATACATGGCTAGGAAGCTGGTTTTTGATAAACTATCTCAAGAAAAAAATACTTAAAATCTTAATTGTTTGAATAGTAAAACAATGAATATTTATTTATTCATTTTTTGGTACCAAAGATGGAACTCATGACTTCACACTTGATACTTGTTTTTTTGAAACAGGGTCTTGCTGTGTAACTCAGACTGTGTAGCCCAGTCTGGCCTTGAACTCTTGGTGATCTTCTTGCCCCTGACTCCCCAGTGCTGGAATTACAGGCATGAACCACTATACCCAGCTGAGTTATTTTGATCCACCAAAATTTATGTATTTTGTACAAAATTAATGTATTTAAAAATATATTAGTTTAAATGCCTGCCTAGCAAGTGCAAACTCTTGAGTTTGATTCCTGGTACCTTCCCCCAATATTAGTTTATTTTTAATTTTTATTTTTTTTGTGGTGCTAGGGATTGATCCCAGGGCCTACACATGCTAGGCAAGTGTTCTGTCACTGAGCTGTATCCTAGCCCTTGTATTAGAAATTGTTTAATGAAGCCATTACCTAATAAGTACATACAAACCATGTATAGGGCACGTGCCTATAGTCTCAGCTACTCAGAAGGCTGAAGCAGGCTGATTGCAAGTTCAAGTCCAGTCTGCACAATTTAGTAGGAATATAGCAAAGTGTCCCTGGGTTAGATCCCAAGTACAACAACAACAACAAAAAAAATGTACATACAGTACTCTTTTATAACTTCTCCTTGTGTTAGGTTCAGCAGTGACTACCAGAAACCCAAGATCATAATGGCTTAAACAAGATACTTTCCGTTCCTGGGCTGGGGATTCAGCTCAGCGGTATAAGCACCTGCCTTGCAAACGCACAGTTGTGAGTTCAATCCCTGGAGCCAAACAAAGAAAAAAAAGATAGTTTCCATTCCTTCATGTAACTCGTAGGCTGACCTAGCTAGTATGCCACGTTTGTTCTTATTAGAGGACTCAACCTACAACACATGACTTTCTCCTTTTAGTTAAAGATAGGTTTTCCATTTTCTCACGTCAGTTCTGTGTTCTTACTGTGGGTTGGGGGAAGGGCAGAAGCTAGATGCATTCTGTCTGGTGTGAAGATGCTTTCCAGGAATTGCACACATCACTTCTGCAATGTTCTTTACATTGTAACAAAGTTGTGGGGTCACAGATAGCTGCAAGAGAAGCTGAAGTGAAGTCTTCAGTAGATATGACTGGGAAAGGTGAGCTCTGCTGCTCCTGGGTGGGGATTATTACCTTGTGCTTCCATTTTTATCCCTTGTCTTTTAAACTTTATTTTAAAATGTCCTGTGGCAGGTGCAGGCCCACATAGTTAATGTATATTTCTTTCTTTTCTTTTTTTTTTCTTTTCTTTTTCTTTTTTTTTTTTAATTTGAAAGAGAATAAAACAAAAGGGGGCAGTACAGAGCAGATCAGAACAGGACAACATAGGCAACACAGTACTTTACATTAAGTCAACTGGACATCAACAGTATCTAACACCATATCTCTTACTCTGCTATAGTTGAGCATAGTTTCAAATACAATAATATCAAATATAACACAATAGTATTAAG
>PVJX010011562.1:33043-53257 GCA_004027295.1 Dolichotis patagonum | reverse complement strand
TCCTCCATCACCCACTGATTGCTCAAGAGTGTATTACTCAGTTTCCATGTGTTTGTGGGGTTTTTGCAGTTGCTTTTATGATTAATTTCTAGTTTCATGGCACTATGATCTGATAACATGCATGGGATAGTTTCAATTCTTTTGCATTTACTTAAATATGTTCTGTGGACTAGTATATGGTCTATTTTAGAGAATGTCCAATGTACTGCTGAGAAGAAGGTATATTCTGATGTTGTTGGATGGAAAACTCTATATACATCTATCAAGTCCATTTGTTCACAGGTGTGATTCAATTCTCCTATTTCTTTGCTGATTTTCTGTCTAGTTGATCTGTCTCTTTGTGTGAATGGCATGTTAAAATCTCCTGTTATAATTGTGTTGTTGCTTATTTGATTTTTCATTTCTACTAATATTTGCTTTGTATAGCTGGTTGCTCTGGAATGTGGTGCATATATATTTAAGATTGTTATCTCTTTCTCTTGAAGTTTTCCCCTTACTAGTATGTAGTGACCTTCTTTATCTCTTTGGATCATTCTTGGTTTGAAGTTCACACTGTCTGCAAACAGATTGGCTACTCCTGCTTTTTTGGTTTCCTGTTGCTTGAAGTATTGTTTTCCATCCTTTGACTTTCAGTCTATGAGTTTCCTTTTGGGTTAGATGGGTTTCTTGTAGACAGCATATGGTTGGATGTTGTTTCTTGATCCATTCTGCCAGTCTGTTTCTTTTGATTGGTGAATATAGGTCATTTACATTAATGGTTATAACTGCTATATATTGGTTTATTGTTGACATGTTATCTTTCTGCTGTTGTATCTTTACTTTTCCATTCTGTTTAATTGTCTGTCTTGCTTAGTGGTTTTTGCCTATGTGTATCTAGAATGTCTTTCAGTATTCTTTGTGTATTGGTTTGGTGGTCATCACATTTTTCAGCTGTTCTTTGTCATGGAAGTATCTTGTTTCTCTATCCATTTTAAAGGACAGTTTTACAGGGTACATCAGTTTGGGTTGGAAGTGGTTTTCCTTTAGGATCTGAAATACTTTACTCCATGCTCTTCTTGACTTCATTGTTTGTGTTGAGAAGTCTACTGTGATTCTGATAGGTTTTCCTTTATAGGTGATCTGTCTTTTCTCTCTAACAGCTTTTAGTATTCTGTTCTGATGTTGGATTTCTGGGATGGTGATTATTATATGTCTGGGTGTAGTTTTATTTTAGTTATGGCTATTTAGAGTTCTATATGCTTCACTAATCCATATATCAGCTTCCATTCTCATGTTTGGAAGTTTTCAGCTATTACTTCTGTAAATAGCCTCCTGATATCATTTGGGCTGTCCCTTCTTTTTCATTTATCCCTATTAATCTTATTTTATTTTTCTTTGCATCATCTTGCCACTGTTGAATTGTTATTTCCTGATTCTTTGTTATTTTTAAAAGATCTTTCCTTTCCTGTTCACTAGCTCCAATCTTATCTTCGAGGTCTAAAATTCTACCTTCACTTTTGTTGAGGCAGTTTTGGCAACTTTCAATAGAATGTTTGATTTCCTGTATATCTCTTTGAATCTGCTTCATGCATTCTGTTTGTTTCTTATAGTGTTCATTCAGGGATTCTATCTGTTTGCTTTGTTCCTCTAATTTTTTAGCTGTGTCCTTACTAGATGTGTTCACTATTTCTTTCACTACTTTTATCATTTATTCTTTTACCTGGGCAATTGTTTCTGATTTGAGTTTCTCCATAGCTTCCCCAAGTTGGTTCTTTATTTCAGTTGATATCATTTCAGTCATTTCAGGTGTGCAGCTTCTATTTTCTTCTATGTACATGGCTCCTATGTTTTCTTGGAATGGGCTGGAGATTTGAGATTGCCTTTTGGTCTTTGGTTTTGTCATTTTCCTATATTTTCTTGCTTTGAGCGGTGTTCCAAAGTTTCCCCTAGGTGTGTTGCGAATCACCTTCTGTGCCCTCAGCTCCTCACACAGTCCTGACTCTCCTGCAGGTTCTTGGCTCCCTGAATTGAAAGACACAAGCTGGGCGTGGTGTACTGAGGCCCGTGAAACTTCCAGGGCTCAGTCCCATGTCCTAGGGGGCTGGATAAGAACTCAATCACTGGGAGTGCAGGTCTTAATCTTACCCCAGGCCAGCCCCACAGGTTTGAGAGTCCCTATGCACTGTCTTAGCCTCCCAAACTGAAAGAAGGCCACTGGGTATGGTGCACTGAAGCCCTTGGACCTCCGGGGCCCAGTCCAGTGTCCCAGGGAGCTAGATAGGAACTCAATTGCCAGGAGCGCAGGTATCAAACTCTCCCCCGGCCAGCGCTGGAGCACTGAGACTCACCTCATGTGGTCCTAACTCCCCTGCAGGTTCTTGGCTTCCTGAATTGAAAGACAGAAGCTGGGCGTGGTGTACTGAGGCCCGTGGAGCCTCCGGGGCTCAGTCCCGCATGCTAGAGGGCTGGATAGGAACTCAACCTCTAGAAGTACAGGTCTTAAGCTCTCCCCAAGCCAGCCCCACAGGGCTGAGAGTCCCCCTGCACAGTCTCAGCCTCCCAAACTGGGCTAGAGCAATTATTAAAATATCATTACATTCAAAACTACAGTACTTTGAAAAAGGAAATCAAGGAGGGATATCAGAAAATGTAAAAATATCCCTTGCTCTTTGGTAGGATGAGGGATGGGAATGGGAGGAAAAAAGAGAAAACAAATTATACCATGTACAGATACAAATTCCCTATAATGAATGCTGTCACTGTGTATACCTACATTATACTAATAAATACAAAGGTATGAAAAAAGATAGAGCTTCATGTTCTTCTGTGTTGAATTGTCTGACAGTAACTTAGCTTTCATTGTCTGATATTACATCTATGATAACAATGCTCCATTAACTTTACCCCTATGCAGATATTCTTCTTTTCAGCAATCTTCTCAAAATATTTATAGGTGTCATGTGAATTTTGTTTTATAATTCTTTCTTTTAGGTGATCACTTTATTAGCATTAGAAAGAATTAGGTTCTTATTTCTAGCCTATTCCTCAATGTTTCTGTTGATTTCTGGGCTTGTAATAACATATCAGAACTCTTGTTCAACTGCTTGTGCTCATTTCTTATTTTAAATCTTTAATCTTTTCATCTCAAGTTTAGAATTCTATTAATTTGTTTAGAAGTTTGTTGTGGTTCTCTTCTGCTGTTTCCAGTCTTCCATTTGAAATTATACATTGTGAATGTTAAATTTTTAATTCTGTATTCTAGTTGGTTCTTTTTAAATTTCCATTTGTCTATGGAAATAACTGATGTTTTCATCCACTGTATCTGTTATAACCTTTTTTGTAGTGATTGTATATCATTTGGATGTAGTAACTTTTAATTCTACTGTCTGAAATATCAGTGGGTTTACCTAAAATGAATATTTTCTTCTAGGTGATAGGGCCTCAATTTATCACAAGTCCTTTTATATTTTATGTAATTTCATATACACACCAGAGAATTAGCCCCAATCTTATACTGTGTCCTTCAAAGAGTGTGCAGGCCTCTTCCCACCTCACTAGTGAGGATAAGGACTGATCATCCAGTTAACCCACAGAGAGATGTCTAGCTTGGGATCTATTCCAACTTTAATCACATTCAATCTGTCTGTGATGACTCAAACCCTACCTCCATCTCTGCCTCTATTTTTCCATTTTTCACTTTCTCTTAAAAGTCACGTCTAAAATCTAGTCAGAGCTTGAGATATGAAACTGTCTGGAAATCATAAAATACAAAACCAATACTACCCAGAAACCAGGCACTCTATGTGAAAACAGACACGGGAATGAAGGTGACTGTCACACACTATAGGGCAGCAGTGGCAAACCTATGGCATGCATGACACAGTTGGCTGTTTCTCATTATTGAAATCTCTAGAAGGTTCGCCATCATTGCTATAAGAAAAGGCACAAAGAGCTCTTGAGAGCTATTGGGAATCTCGACCCTAGAGTAGAGGCACAATAAATCATGGAACAGGTTTAGATGAATTTTATGAAAGCATCAAAATGACACCATTGGTGTTGTCTGTGATGAACTAATTCCTTATAGGTGTGTCAAAGGAACTTAGAGAAAAGTTTTGAGCATAGCTGTCCCCAGAGTACTATTATGCAGGGATAATAAGGTAAAATTAGGAAGTGAAATGTACTGTTGGGGATATCATGATGCTTAGATCCCGAGTGAGATTTCATCACCTGCCTAAAGACAGAAACTGTGGGCCTCCAGAGAATCTAAAGACACTGTTTATTATAAAGCAAGCTGGTTGTCGTTCCATGCATGGAATCCCCCAGGCATCTCTCTGGATAAATGACTCCATTCTCCACATGTGTGCAATCAGTGGACTTGCAGGGTCCTGGAAGGGCATGGAAGGTGCCCTACTGGATTTATGAGTGAGGTTTCTGGTCCCTCTGATGGATGTCCAGGTCTCACTCGCCGTGCATCCCAAGGACAGTGTTTTATAAAGTACAATGAGGACGTTTTCTCCTTAAGTACTTAGTCTTTTGAGACTCATGAATTGGGAAAACTCTGTTTTATAAAAACTATTGATTTTAGCCTTCTCTTTATTTCCTGAATTAAATGACTTGCACTGACTACCTAGATCAGGACTGAAGTTACATTTATTAGGGCACAATGATTTCATATGCTACATATTCCTGTACATATTATTGAGGAAAATGATGCCTGAACTTCACTTATTTTTGCTACTTTCATCTGCATTGCAGAACTATTAATGATATGAGGGGCTTTGATTAAGTTGAGAAATTAAAGCAGTAATATTAGATGCTTTGGAAGGAAATGAGGTTCAGGGAGAAAATACCACGTCAAAGAGTATAAACTGACACCACTGGGAAGTGTATACCAGGGTTTTCTCAGGGAGGCTTCCAATTCAAGGCTCACTTTCACAAGTAAAAATTAACAGGGTCAACTCTTAGGCGTGTGCAGCACCCAGTGAGGAGATGTCAAATGAGAGCACAGGGTCGTGAGCTTGCAGCTACATTAAATATTAAAAATCCAGTGCTGAAGATGACTTTCCTTTTCCCAGCTCCAAAATACCTAGGAGCATAATTTTCAAGACCAAGGAAATGTGTCCATTATCTATTCTTTATGCATTATTCATTTGAAAAGTCTTCCCATTTCTGTAGTAAGGATACATCTGAAAATCATTTCATTGGAGGTGAGGGTAGGGAATCTGGAGCCCTTCCTGCTCTGGTCTCTCCTCTTACATTATAATGTTTGCAATTTTTATGATTCTGTGAATTTATGATAAGCAGACCTACCTTTCTTATTACTAAGATAGGAAGCATCTGATGGGGGGAAGCCAATGAGCAAGATAGGCGAGCTTGACTCATTTCATCATGGGGTGAAGAGAGACAGAGCCCTCCTGCTGCGTGGCCTGTGTGGTGTCCCAGTAATGACAGTTTGGTGTCTGTCATGAAGTATGTCTGGGCTCCCTGTTTCTTCACTTTAAAGATCTCATTGTCTATGGCTATGTTAGATATCAAATTTAGAGGGAACGAGGTGGAGGATATGTGGGAAGGCTACTACAGTTTCAATTTATCTGCATATATACATCATTTCATAAGGAACCATTTTAAAAGCTAAAATTGCACATTTAGGGGTGATAATGTAGGGACAGAGGTCTGTAAGTGGGAAAAGACTAAAACAAGGCCCTCAGTAGGCTTTATTAAAGAAATTAGTAGAAATCTTAGTAGCACCAGCTTTGGCCTCTACAGTGAGTTTCACTGGTTAATTCTGACTAAAGAAGTTAAAATTCTACCAGAAGAATTCATTTTGAAACAATTAAAAGGAGAAGGATAGAAAGAGAAGAAAACCAGCTATAGAAAGTCACCAGTTAGCACAAACAGTGTAAGAATTTACAAATAAGAAAGAAATGCTCTTTAATAAAGAGAGGGAGAGCTGACAGGGGAAGCAGGAGGAAGCCAGGAGTCAAGATAACCCCTCCCCCACCAGTAACAATGCAAACAAAGGGTAGCTACCTAACTGAAAACTACTTCAGTGTATGTGTATGTGTGTGTGTGTGTGTGTGTGTGTGTGTGTGTGTGTGTGTGTGTTTATTTTCACTCTAGGGACACAATATTACTACATTAGATACACATGCATCTCTTCACTTTTTTACTTTTTTTTTCCTTTTTGAAACAGAGCCTCACTGTGCAGTTCAGGCTGGCCTTGGGCTCACTTTGTAGCCCAGACTAGTCTCAAATTTGGAATGATCCTGCTGCCTCTGCCTTCCAAGTGCTGGGATTACAGGAGTGCACACCACACCCAGTTTATCCCCTCACTTTTAAGCACTAATTTTAAATTGTCTTTTCTGCAAGGCTGCTCCTTCCCTGACAAGAGCAGATAGGCATGGTGAAATCAAACAGAGTCCACCAAAGGAAATGTGCATGCAGACAAAGAACCTCAAGTAAGGATCTTGCAGTCTGAGGCCCATCCAAAGACAGCCGAGGGAACCAATCAGATGATGACAGGTCTGGTATTCCCATGGAAGGAAGGGTTCTTAACCATAATAAAAGAAATCAGGGACAAAGGCTTGTGGGTATCCATCTTTTCCAGACCACCCCTCACTCTGAGGAAGTCTATTTCTGTCTTCCATTTTTGTTTTGTTTTGTTTTGCGTTTTGTTGTTATTGTTGCTTCTTAAAAACAAATTGTTTTCATTTCTTAAACTCTGTCCCTCTACTTCATTGGTGCTGAGTTTTCAAACCCAGCTGGCTGCTCATCTACATACAACAATAATATAATTTTACATGCAATACACTAGAAAAGTACTCATTGGAGCAGACAGTGTATCAGTCCACTTGTTCCAAATGGCAGAGCAATACAAAATCCCACCAACCGGGCTATCCACAGTGAAATAAGCCTTTCGGAAAGACTCGGGAACTTTGTGGATTATGTCAGTGGCTCACACACACAGAAGAAGGCATGCAAGGGAGAGGAGACAAAAACACTAGGTAGATAGTAGCTGGAATTTTTCCAAATGTGATTAAAACTACAGGTGAAGGAAACTTGTGAACCTCAAAGTATGAACATGAAGAAAACCTACCAAGATGCAGCATAAAGACGCAGAGTTCTCTGCTGCTGGCCTGGAGCAAGGCCGAGGTCTCGGCCTGAGATGGTGGCCAGAAGTGGACAGAAATTTGCTTTGCCACCATCGAGGGCAGTAGGGACAGTGGCAACAAAGCCACGGGCAGGGGCGTGGGGGCGCAGAGCCAGCAAAGCTGCTCACTGGCACACAGATCTGGCCTGCATCTACTTAATTGGTATGAACCTTTGGTCTCCTTATTTAAATGTGGATCCATGATATCTTGTGCAGGATACTGATGCATTTATTTTACTGACTAGAGCTAATGCAACCCAAAGCAAGTTTGAAATGGCCTTCTCTGCCATTGGAGGATGTTGTATAACTGGGGCTGCATTTGTAGCAGTGAACCGTCTTCGGCTAGGATTGAAGGCAACCCAGAACATGGCCTGGTCCAAAACAAGATAATGGACAGATTCTGAATATGCTGACTAGGCAAGGGGCACTGTGGGCCAATACTCTAGGTTCTCTGGCTATGCTTGACAGTGCATGTGGTGTTATCATTGAGAAAACACAAGGAGCAGAAGATGCTCTGAACACAGTGGCAGCCAGAACCATGATGGGCTTGCTGTATCAGCGTACAGGTGGGCTTACAGGAGTTGTGTGAGGAAGTCTGGCAGGCCTAATACTTACCCGTCTGCATGCACTGTCTGACAACTGGGAGCACAGGAAAGGCTCCTTGCTCCAACAGCCACTCTGAAGAATCTGCCAACTCATGGAGAACACTTCTAGTGGTAATTCAGTTAATATCAGTCTGGGTTTATTTTCTCCTGCCTACGATTCATTTCAAAAACTGGAAATTCTGATTTGCTGTAATGAAGATCACGGACAACGCAGAGACCCAGGGACCGGCAGCCCTTCTTGCCCTCAGTGAGCTGAAGCCAAAACTGTTCGGTGGCTCACTGAATAACCTGTTGTCTCTCCTACCTATGAACTGGAAAGTCATTCACTCCCTGAATTCAGGTCATACTTACTGCCAGTCTCTTATCATGAAATTTGTTCATTAATGACATGAAATTATATTTCCCTGTACTCTAAATGACGGGTGAAAATAGAACAACAAAAAAAGATGCAACATAAAGAAACTACTGGAGAGAAATATAAGATGCAAATCTTGGAAGCAGCTTGGGAGCAGAACAGTTAGTTCAAGGAACCAAGGATGAGAATGAGAACTAAGCCTTTTTAAAAATTATATAAGATAGAAACCAAAGGAGAGATTACCTTTAAAGTATTTAAAGAGAAAAATAAGCCTAGAATTCTTATGTGGAGAAAATATATTTCAACAAACAGGTGATCACTAGTTTGTCCCAAGCCCCATCAAAATATGCAGGAATAACAAAAACTTCCAACCCATTCAGTGGGGCCCATGTGATTCTGATACCAAAGGCAGAAAATGGCACAGGAAGAAAGGAAAACAACTGATCAATGCCCCTGATGGGCCAAGATGCGAACATCTTCAACAACATACTAAAAAGCTAAAACATTAATATGATGTACACATCAGGACCAAGGGGTTACAGCTCAGAAATACATGCTTGTATCACAATCAGAAATCAACGTACACACATTATAACAGAACAAAGTAAAGAAAAATGCATAATAATCTCAAAAAGTGAGTAAAAGCAATTTATGAAAATTAAATAGCTTGAGCCAGGGATTTAGCTCAGCGGCATAAACGCCTGCCTGGTGAGCATGAGGTTGTGAGTTCGATCCCTGGTACCAAAAAAAAAAAGAAAGAAAGAAAGAAAGAAAAAGAAAATTAAACAACTTTTCATGGCAAAAACACTCAAAAAACTAGGCAGAAAGGCAGTAATGAGCATCCAGACAAAAGCAAAGTCACCTTTGTCCTTAAGAGAGAAACGAACGTGTGCTTCCGGCTCTGCTCGGCCCTTTCGGAGTTCTGTTTTTCACTCTCGCCTCTCATCCTATTTATACTGATTTCCACTCGAAATCTTTTATTAGCTTCCTGTCAGTTTTCTCCTTCTTCTCGCTCCTTAGGCAGAAATTACATTTATTTTAAATAAATTTTCAGTATGTGTAGTCGAAAGCATGCATTTATCTGGGTGCAGAGTGAGTGGCAACTATCATACAGGCTTAGAGTACATGTTTAAAAAGTTTCTGATTGCTTTTGAGACAGTTTTTCTTTCCTTGAGAATGACTCATTTAGAAATTTTTTCCCATAACCTTCAAGGACTTATAGGAAACGTTTTTTTTCCAGTCCAATAATGGATCATTGTAGAATACGGTGGGTTTAATTTTAGTTTCGTGAACTTGTTGGGCAGCGTTGGAGTCTCTTTGCAGATGGTTGATGTGCACTGTCAAAAAATTCCTGTTTGGTACCAATTGAATGGAGTGTTTTATAAACATCAAATAAATTGGTGAATGTGTCGAATCTTTTCATCCGTATGAATTTTTGACTTCTTATTCTATAAATTATCAAGTCAGCATTTTAAAAATACATGATTTGGGATTAATCACTTTCCTCTTTGTATTTTCACCTTTACAATGTGCTTTAGAAATCTGTATGTAACGCCACACGCTCTCAGTCCTACCGCATCTTCTGCACTAATCTTCACCCTATTACACTGTGAAATGTCCTACTGTGGCTGACGTGAAAGTGGTCGTGCCAGACTCATTACACTTACTGTGGGCACAGTGGGCCCTTTCCAAATAATAACTGATATTAAAAGGACACAGGTCTTGAAGTATTTTGTACACTCTCCATGAACAGGCAATGAAAAACCTTCCCTATGTGCCACTTACAAGCACAGTAAGATCAGTTTTTCCACAAACTTCATGGATAATACTGTCTCGTAACTACTGCATACAGTGATAAATGTAGGGCTGCTGCTCCCTTATCTCAAGACAGACATAAAGAAGATTGTAAAATATAAACCAATGCCATCTCCTCAGTAAGATTGTTTCCAGTTTGCAAATACAGCTACTTTTTGTAAAAATGAATTTAACATAATGGTTTTTAATGGTTACATTTATTACTAATGTAAAGTATTTTTAGGCTATCTCACTTTCAATATAATAAATTTTGATAGATCTCATGTTAAATGAGATATCTAGCATTCTCAATTACTTTAAAGCATATTAAAGTTTCCTGAGAAGTTTCTAGGAATTATGCAATATGTCCTGCACCTATATCAGTACCCTAAATCAATATTATATATGTGAAATATAAAACATTGCATTAGAATTCCTGCTACCAATTTCTCTCTTTACCTTATAATTTTTAATTTTTTTTGTTTTTTCTGAGACTGCATTTCACAAGGTAGCTCACACTGACATCAAACTACACACATAGTGTAGGTTGACCTCAAACTGGAGATCATCTTGCCTCAGCCTCCTGAATGCTGGGGTTACAGATATATACCATCACACCTGGTTCTCTCCTTTAACCTATATCTGAATAAGGCCATTGTTATAAATTACACGATACACTGTTGCTTTTCCTTTATATGATCATTAGTCTTCAAAGGAATTAAGAGAAAAAAGTTGAGTCGTGTACTTTCTTAGTACTCATTAACCTTTTGATTCTTCCTTCTTCCTGGGGTCTATGTTTTCCTCATAATTTGCTTACCTGAATCCGAAAAAATGGGGAAGTCCATCACATAGACATGTTATAAATGTTTATATTTATGTATACTCAACACTAATGCAACTAAAGACATAAAACAGCATTGACAGAACAGAAGGGACCAATACACAATAATGTTAAAATTGTAGGGTTATTTAATGCTCCATTTCCAGAATGGATGGATATGCGCACGAAAACTAACAAGCAGTAGTAGAATATACATTACACTTGAGCATATAAAGAATATTGTTGAGGGTAGATTGCATGTTTGATTACAAAACAAATGTCAACATGGTAAACAGACTAAAATCATATCAAGTATCTTTACGGCCACACTAAAAGTAAATGATGGAAGAAAAACTATAGGTTTACATATCTGTGGGAAATAAGTACTCTTAAACAACAACAGCTCATGAAAAAGAACAAAAGAAAAATATGTAAGTTGTAGAGACAAATGAAAATACCAAAATGTATAGGGTGCAGAAAAAGCAGCAGGGAAACTGACAGTGACAAATGCCCACATTTAAGAAGAAAAAAACTATAGAGGATGCAATGCAAAATGATTCCTGAAAGTGCCAAACAAAAATAAAACCCCAAATTAGCACAAAGAATCTGCCCAGGGCCCTGCCCAGTGACCTCTAGCAGACAGGGAACTTTGGTGAGCCATGTGGGGTGTGCTGAAGGCCTATCCAGCACACACCCCACCACTGCGGGAGCCTTTGAGTGCCACTAGGGACCCATTAAGGCCTGCCTAACATCCCTCACTCACTTGGGGAACCTCCCTACTACACAGACAGCCATCCTCAATCTAAGAAACAACTGAGAATTTGCATTCAATTTTCCCAGGGGAATACAGGAAAACAACAAAATGAAAACAAAATGCAATCACAAACCTCCAGCCCATCCCAAACAAGTCTAGGAGACATGGACATAGAAGACAATGTAAGCCATACATCTGAGACTTCTGAAATGATAGCAACCAAAGTAAAGAAGCAACTCCATGAAGCTATAAAGGAACTCAGATCAGAAATAATCTCCCAGGTAAAAGAAGAAATGATAAACATAATGAAAGAAATGCTGAACACATCTAAAGAAGACATAGTTTAAAACAAATAGAGGAACACAGCAAAATGATTGAAAACTTGAATGAACAATGTAAGAAAGAACTAAAATGCATGAAACAGATTCAAAGAGATATCCAGGAAGTCAAAAATCCCATCAAAAGCTGGCAAAACCACCTCAATGAGTGCAAAGATAGACTTTCAGACCTCAAAGACAAGATTGTAGCTAGCGAACAGGAAAAGAAAGATCTTTAAAAATAACAATGAATCAGTAAATAACAATTCAACAGTTGCAAAATGATGCAAAGAAAAACAATATAAGATTAATAGGCGTAAAAGAAAAGGTGACAACACAAATGATGTAAAAAAACTATTTACAGAAGTAATAGCTGAAAATTTCACTAACATGAGAAAGGAAACTGACATACAGATAAGTGAATTGTATCAAACTCCAATTAGCCATAACCAAAATAAATATACACCCAGAATATAATAATCAACATTCCAGAAATTCAACATAAGAACAGAATATTAAAAGCTGTTAGAGAAAAGAAACAAATCATCTATAAAAGAAAGCCCATCAAAATCACAGCAGATTTCTCAACACAAACAATGAAATCAAGAAGAGCACAGAGTGAAGTATTTAAAATCCTAAAGGAAAATGACTTCCAACCCAGATTGATGTACCCTGCAAAACTATCCTTCAGAATCAATGGAGAAATAAGATACTTTCATGATAAGGAACAGCTGAAGAACTTCATGACCACCAAACCAACCCTGCAAAAATACTGAAAGATATTCTAGATAGACATAAAAATAACTACAACTTCAAGAACACCAACAGAAAGAAGTCACCAAGCAGCACAAACAATTAAACAGAGGGGAAAGGTAAAGAATCAACAGCAGAAAGACATGTTAAAAATAAGCCAATATATATCACTTATAACAATTAATGTAAATGGCCTCAATTTACCAATTAAAAGAAACAAACTGGCAGAATGAATCAACACCATGCAACCATATGCTGTGTATAAGAAACCCATCTGATCCAAAAGGAAATTCACAGAATGAAAGTCAAAGGTTGGAAAGTAATACTCATGCAACAGGAAACCTCCCCCCACCAAAAAAAGGCAGGGGTAGCTATTCTGCTTGCTGACAATGTGAACTTCAAACCAAGAATGCTCAAAAGAGATAAAGAAAGTCACTACATACTGGGTAGGGGAAAACTTCAAGAGGAAGACACAACAACCTTAAATATGTATGCATCAAATATGGGAGCAACCAGCTATATAAAACAAATATTAATAAAAATGAAAAATCAAATAAACAATAACACAATTATAACAGGAGACCTTAACACTCCATTGACATAAAGAGACAGAGCAATGAGGCAGAAAATCAGCAAAGAAATAAAAGAACTGAATCAAACTTGTGAACAAATGGACTTAATAGACATGTACAGAGTGTTCCACCCAACAAAAACAGAATATATATTCTTCTCAGCTTCACATGGGACATTCTCTAAAATAGACCATATACTAGCCCATAGAACATGCTTAAGTAAATGCAAAAGAATTGAAATTATCCCATGCATGTTATCCGATCATAGTGCTATAAAACTGGAAATTAATGACAAAAGAAACTGCAAAAACTCCACAAACACATGGAAATTAAGTACTATATTCCTGAACAATCAATGGGTCACAGAAAAAATTAAAGAAGAAATTAAACAATATCTACAAATAAATACAAATATAAATTACCAAAACCTGTAAGATGCAATGAAAGCAGTCCTCAATCTGATAAAAGCCATCTATGACAAATTTATTGTGGTGAATTCCCACATCAGAAAAACAAAATGAAAACAAATAAACAACCTTATGCTACACCTTAAACGTCTAGAAAAAGAAGAGTAAGTGAAACCCAAAGCCAAAAGAAGGGAGGAAATTATAAAGATCAGAGTGGAAATCAATGCAATAGAGACTAAGAAAACAGAACAATGAATTAACAAATCAAAGAGTTGGTTTTTGAAAGGATAAATAAAATTGATAAGCCACTAGCCAATCTCTTTTTAGAAAGGAAATAAAAAACTCAAATTCATGCAATAGGAATGAAAAGGATGAAATCACTACAGACCCTGTGGAAATACAGAAGATCATCAGTACCTACATTGAAAACTTTTACTCTCATATGTTTGATAACACAGAAGAAATGGACAGATTCCTAGAAACTTATGAATTACCAAGGTTGAATCAAGAAGATGTGAAACTGCTGAATAACCCAATTTCAGTTAATGAAACTGAAAATGTAATTAGAACCTTATCAATAAAGAAAAGCCCAGGTCCTAATGGATTTACAGCTGAATTATACAAGAAATTCAAGGAAGACTAATCAACACTCCTCAAACTCTTCAATGAAATTCAAGCAATTCTCTATAACTTATGTCTGGAAACAAGTATTACTCTAATACCAAAACCAGAGGAAGACCCAACAAAAAAAAAGAGAACTACAGGCTAATCCCCCTAATGAACATAGATGCAAGTCCTCAATAAAATACTGGCAAACAGAATGCAGCAAGTCATCAAGAAGATTATACACCATGACCAAATGGGATTCATCTCAGGAATGCAGGTATGGTTCAACATACACAAATCAATAAGTGTAACACATCATATCAATAGAGTGAAAGATAAGAATCACATGGTCATCTCAACAGATGAAGAAAAAGCATTTGATAAAGTACAACACTCATTCATGATAAGAACCCTACAGAATATCAGAATAGATGGTATTTACCTCAATCTGATAAAAGCCATCTATGACAAACCAACAGCCAGCATCATATTAAATGGTCAAAAACTGAAAGCTTTCACTCTAAAATCAAGAATAGGATAAGGATGTCCATTATCACCACTTCTATTCAATATAGTGCTAGAAATATTAGCCAGAGCAATTAGACAAGAGAGAGAAATAAAAGGGATAATGATAAGAAAGGAAGAAGTTAAATTATCATTATTTGCAGATGACATGATTCTCTACATAGAAGATCCCCCAAAATTCATTGAAAGACTTCTAGATATAATACCCAAATTCAGTAATATAGCTGGATACAAAGTTAACACTCAAAAATCAATAGCATTCCTGTATACGAACAACAAATCACTGAGAGAGAAATAAAAGAAGCCACACCCTTTATATCAAAAAAAAAATGAAATACTTAGGTATCAGTCCAACAAAGGAAGTAAAAGATCTATTCAGGGAAAATTGGAATACTCTGAAAAAAAGAAATTGAAAAGGATCTCAGAAAATGGAAAGACATTCCTTGTTCATGGATAGGAAGAACAAACATGAAAAGGGCCATTCTCCCAAAATTGTTACACAGATTTAATGTAATTCCAATCAAAATACCATTAGCATACATCACAGATCTAGAGAAGTCATTCCTAAAATTCATCTACAACCAGAAGATATCTAGAATAGCAAAGGCAATTCTGGGCAACAAAGGCAAGGCAGGAGGCATCACAATCCCTGACTTGAACTTATACTACAAAGCTACTGTGATAAAATCAGCCTGGTACTGGAATAAAAACAGACCTGAAGATCAATGGAATAGATTAGAAAATACAACCACAACTACAAACACACTCAGCCACCTTATCTTTGACAAAGGGCCCAAACATATTCACGGGAGAATGAGTGTTGTACTTTATCAATACTCTTTATCAAGTAGTGCTGGAAAAACTGGCTTTCCATGCACCAAAAACTAAAACTAGACCCATGCCTCTCACCATGTACTACACTAAAGTCAAAATGTATCAAAGATCTAAACCTTAAAACAGAAACACTAAATATGCTGGAAGACAAAGTAGGTAGAAATCTTGAAGACATAAGAGTCAGCAGAGAATTCATGAACAAAAATCAAACTGCACAGGAAATACTTTCTAGAATCAACAATTGGAATCTTGTCTTAATAAAAAGTTTTTGCATGTCAAAAGAAATCTCCAACTGAGTGAAAAGAAAACTCATGAATTAGGAAAAAATCTTAGGCAATTGTTCCTCAGACCAAGGACTTCTATCTAGAACATACAAAGAATTTTAAAATATCAGGCCCCTGAATTTCAAAGATCCAATCCAAAAAAGGACATCTGAGATCAACACTTGTACTTCTCTGATGAAGTACAAGTGGAAAATACATGAAAAAATGTTCAGCATCATTGGTCATTAGAGAAATGCAAATGAAAACAACACTGAGATTCCATCTCACTCCAGAAAGAATGGCCAGGATCAAGAAAACCACCAATAACAAATGCTGGAGAGGCTGTGGGGAAAAAGGAACTCTTCTGCACTGTTGGTGAGAGTATTGACTGGTGCAGCCACTGTGGAAATCAGTCTGGAGGTTCCCCAAAAGGTGGAATTGGAGGTCCCATTTGAACCAGCTATTCCACTTCTGGGCGTATTTCCAGAAAAACTGAAAACATCATACCACAGTGATATATGTGCACCCATGTTTATAGCAGCACAATTTGTAATAGCTAAATCTTGGAAACAACTCAATGCCAATCAACTGAGGAATGGATAAAAAACATGTAGTATTTTTATACAATGGAATATTATTCATCTATAAAGAAGGACCACATTAAGGCTTTTATAGTAAATGGATGCAGTTTGAGACCATACTCAGAAGTGAAATAAATCAAACTCACATGTGTAGATACCATATTGTCTCCCTAGTGTAAGAAACTAAAAGAGTAAATGAGATACAAAATCTTTAATAAATATTGTGAAAGGGTAAGAAACTGCTCGAAGAGGAAAAAATAACTCAGAGAGGGAAAAGGAGAAAAGAAAGAAGGAAAAAGAAAAAAGACACAAATTTGTGTATATACACTTAAGATTACTAAAATGCTTGTACTACTAATTCTATTAGTTCTTGGAACAAAACAGTTAACATAGGATTAGATCAATTTTGCATGACTATATCTAGTAATTTGAGTAAGACTTTTGAAGATAATTATGCTAAACAACAAAATTTGTTACATTCCTACCTTCTTGTTTTAAAAGCCTATGTTGTTACTGTTTTGGGCTCTTTGTTATAGTTATTTGTTTGACTCTTGTTTCTTGTTTTTTCATACTTTTGTTTTGTTTTGTTTTGTTTTGTTTTGTTTCTCCCTCAAATAAAGGATGTGCGATGTATAGCTACACTGAATAAAAATGAGACATCATGGTAGTCCTTGTTGATTTCTTATCATTTTGTTTTGAAGTCTAATAATGCTTTTATTCTTGGTTTTGATTGGTTTTAGTCTGTTTTCAATTATTTGATTTCAACATGTGTGAAGGTATGGACAATTATATTGAAGAAAACAAGAGACATGATGGCAGCCATTATTGATTTCCTAGTGTCTGATTTTGAAGACCCATAGGCTTTCATTCTTTTGTTTTGATTGTTTTTATACTATTGTGTTTTGTATTAACTTAATGTGTGTGATGGTATGGACAACTGTTTTGAAGAAAATTAGACATTATGGTAGCCACTGTTGGTTTACTGTTCTCTTGTTCTGAAATCCTGTGTTATTTTCATTGTTTTATTTTTCTGATCTGCTTTGTTCTGTTTTGCTTTGTTTTGTTTTGTTCTCTTTGAAATAAAAAACATTTTTTTAATGGTTTGGGATGTAGTTCAGTGTAAAAGCCTTGGGCTCAATCATCCCCAGTACTGCCACAAAAAATTAGTCTCCCATCCCTGAGCATGCCCTCCCCAGGCTTGAAGTGTTGAGAAACACAGCAATGCAGATGTCATCCTCTTAATGGAGGGCACTGTCCTCCCTGTGCCTCATTAGGAAGACAACCAGTCCCTGAGAGATGTAGGGCTTCCAGAGCTGGACTCTCGCTTTGAGGGGGAAGTTTCACACCAACCGTATCCAGAGATACAACTTTGTAAGAGATTTTTCTGTCATGGCCCTCCCATCCATGGTGGCCTAATTCCATTTCAACCTCTCCTAGTAACATTATTATCTTATATTCACTGTCTAGGTTAATCGGTCACACTTTTGGCTGCAAATTAGAACCAGTTAGGAGCTTTTAAAACTGTAGCACCAAAGCTGGAGCCCAGGCCACCACTACATTTCTGGGGACAAGACCCCACAGGTGAAGCCGGTATGGCTGAGGTAAAGTACCCCAGCCCTCCTGGGGGAACTGAGAGCAGTGACCAAACCCCCTTGGTCTCCACTGGGCTGACCACAGTGCTCCATAGTTTGTAAATATTCATTGCATTGGCTTCCATGGCAAGTTAAAATTCAGTGGACTCTAAACAGCAATGCTGACCAACCTAAGGCTTATCACAGAAAAAAGAAACAAGAGGAACAGCACTAAAATGTGGATATGCATGGCTGCCAAAGGGTGCCTCCTAGGAAAGGGTCTGGGAGGTCAGAAGAGCACCTCAGTTGTCACACAGATGCAGCACATTCATACTGATGCTTTTCCTTCCTTATCAAGAAGTACTGATATCTATACTTAAAAACATTAGAACCAAAAAGCACAAATGAGTGTAGATGGAGACTTCTCATGTCTTGACAGTCACAGATGGCAAACACTTCCTGTACAACCAGCTCCCGGCGCAGAGTCCTCACCACAGCCAAAGAGTAGGTCCTCAGGCTCCAACAAGTAAACACCAGATGGTCAGAACTTGCCTCAGACCATCAGCACCCTTGGCCTTCATGATGGGCAGGTGAGTGAGGCCCATGTAGGTACATCTCTGACTTCAACAAAACTGCCTGGGCAAGTAAACACTCAGCACCCCTGTGAAGCCCGTGAAACCTGGACGCATAAGGTGTCACAGCCTTGGGGACCCTGGGAACCTTAGACATGCAGAATCCCAGACCCCTTCCACCCGTGACTCAGAGCCTGCGTTTCAAGCATGCACGCACCCAGGAAGACCTCGCACATTCAGGTCTGAGACTAACTGGCTAAAGATCTACCATGCTTGCATGCCTTTCTCTTCCCACAACTTTCTCTCCCCATATTTCTTTTGGCTCTGACCAGTTTGAGTGGCCCAAGAGGAGCACCCTCAACTGTGGTCCAGTTCCCAAGCCCACCACATCAGCTCAGGCAGGCTGGGGTATCTGCAAGGGCTGACCCTGGATGGCAGTAGTGCAAGTGCAAGTGCCTGGTCCCCTTTGCTGGGGATTTATCATCCCTGGGGACTGGGTGACTCTGGGATGGTAGTGCAAAGTCACTGGACCTAGGTGACTAGGAGGGTCCTCTCTTTACTATATTTCTTCTTTTACCTGCTAGGTGACTTCAAATGAAGCCATTTTAGAACCATGGCGAGACCATAATGGAAAAGGAAATTAGTGCAATCAACTTACTGTAAAGACCACTGCTCACAGCAGCTCACACTGAACACTCATCTTTGAATCAGCCTGCTGTCCGCTGGCATTGACTTGGGCTTCTACTCTGTACCAGGCATTATTGAAGCAGTAACTCTTGCCCCTGTAAGTGAAATTTTTATAACCTCCTGTTCCTATAATATCCTGTTGTGATTGAAGAGGGCCACTGTTATGGTTGCCTGAATGTTATGGTGCCTGAATGTCCTGTCAAAGCCTCTTACAGTTATGGGGGCAGTCTTCTAGAATTTGTGATTGATTCATGGCCCAATGCTGGTATTATGGGTGTGAATGCGACACCCACTCTAGGGTGAGTGTGACCTACATACAATATAAAGGACAGAAGGACTCTTCTCTCTGCACTTCTCCATTTTTACTCCTGCTGCTTTTTCTGTCTTCCACTGCCATGAATAGTTGCCTCTCTGCCGTGGCACCCTGCCTTGGAGCCAGCTGTGTATAGACTGAAACGTCCACAAACTGTGAGCTAAATAAACCTATCCCCCTTTAACTTTGGACATTGGGTATTTTGTTTCAACAATGAGAGAAAACTAACATAGACAACACCAAGATACAAAACTGTTCCAGCTTGACAAACCGGCTTTCTTCTCCTTCCACCCACCCACAATTTCCATGCCAAAAACCAACCTCCTTGACTAAATATATAAAAGCTGGAACCTGTCCTTTGTCCTTTGCTCAGCCATTTTGGATTTAGTAGCTGAAAATAAAGTCCTCTTGTTTTTCTCTGCTAGTCTCTCCTGTCTCTTAAATCCCACAATGCACTCCTCTGCACAACACCAATTTACAGTCAAGAAAATTGAGACTTAAGTTAGGTATCTTATTACCTAGACTAAGGAGGCAGTGCTGGGGATATGGAGTAAAGGTGTAAAGGAAATATTTCCTGTTAGTAATGTATGATTTGTACTATTTGAACTGTTTGTACACGGCCTGTTGAAATCTAAAGTTGCCCAAGGACGGAACTGGGTAACTGGGTGGGGAAAACTGGGTCACGAGATGGAAACCGCCCCCTCCCTTGACTAAGGAATTTACAACTTGAGCCTTTCCAGAGCATCTACTGCCCTT
>PVJX010011562.1:0-32943 GCA_004027295.1 Dolichotis patagonum | reverse complement strand
AGGTCTCTAATTGCAAAGACTCTGCTCTTACCTCCCACCCTGATCTTCCTGAGGAAGTGACCCCTCTAGGCATCCTGAGATTACAGAAGTGAATGCACAGATGTAACTGACTCCAGTCTAAAGGACCTTTCTGGCAGGTGCAGTGTCACTGTGCTTTGCTTATAATCAACCTCTCATTTGTATCACACCCTAAGTGGTGAGGGAATTGTTATTCGCATTTGCCACACTGAGGACAGGCTCAGAGAGGCTGAGTATCTTTCCTGTGGTCACTAAGCTGGGTCTGGCAGGTGCAGAAGGGGCATGTGGCAGCCTGACCTAAGGTGCCTAAGTGACAGCCTCCCTGAGCCACACTCAGGAGTCCTGTGCACTCCTTCAGAGGGAAGCTGTGTCCTCATCCACATGCTCAAGTTCCCAGAGGCAGTTTCCCGTCCTTGATTTGCTGTGTGACTTTGATCTCTGACCCCAGCTTCCTTGTCAGACAGTCTTGCCTCCTACTGGTGTCAATCACTGTGACCATCCAGTAGTTCTAGCATCGGCAGGCCAATCTCAGGGTGCTGCAAGGCCATGGCAGAGTCACGCCCTCATGAGGAGGATATCAGCTAACAGGAAGGAGAAGGAACTTTTAAACAGAACACCTCCTAGCTGGTAGGAAGCAAGGAGCCAGGCCCCAGCGCATTGCAGGTCCTCTGAGGCCAGAGTTGGCAGGGGCCACTGAATGGTGCAATATTAGTTTTGACCACTTGAGGACAGCAAAGCCTTGCTGGCTTCAAGATCTAATGGCGCTGCTTAGCTACTTTCTTCCATATCGTTTTATTGCACGGGATACTCAAACCAGTGGAAAAGCAGAAAATGTATTGTTTGATTGACTTTGCAAGCTTAAAGCCAGTAGTCTGAGGAACTATTTAGAGGATAATAATATTCAATATATCAACCATCGTGGGTTCCCTACTCTTATTTTTCAAATCTAGTATCGGGTTCTCAGTGTTTTGTCTTGTTTCATTTTATTGTTCTGTTTTATTCCCTTAAAAATAAAAAATGTAGGCATAAAAAGGACAACGATAAATGAAATTAAATAATGCACGAAGAAACTTAAGCTACCATACACACAGTTCCACAGTCTCCAAGCTTGGAGGAAGTTTTTGCTCCCTTGATTTCTGATTTCTGACCACTGCTGAAGGCCAGCTGGGTAACCTCACTGAGTCCATTCTCTCCTCTAGCATTTCAGTAATGATCTCAAACTCAGCTCACCACTGAGGATCTCTTAAGCAGGACCTACCAATTACTTTCTAGTTATTTGGAAATGTGTATATTTTCTGGGGGAGTGAATGAAGTTAGGAGGACTGGACTCAGTGCTTTTCTGAATCCTGGGAAGATCCAAGGAAAGAAGTGCTCTGAATTTGTCTGGGCCTGTGTTTCTCCATCTTTGGAACAGCAGCATCAAAGGCTTCAGAGCACAAATAAGTTAACACAAGAGTCCCCAGTACTGGTACTGATCTGTGGCCTGTTAGGGACCAGGCTGCACAGCAGGAGCACAGCAGCAGGCCAGGAAGTGAAGCTTCATGTGTCTTTCCAGCCGCTCCCCATTGCTGGCGTTGCTGCCTGAGCTCCAGCGGTCAGATTAGCAGTGGCATTAGACTCTCAGGAGCACAGCCCCTCGGATCTGTGCGTGGGGATCCAGGTCCCTGCTCCTTATGAGACTCTATGGAGAACCTTTCAGAGCTTTCAGTGGCAATAAACAGCGGCTACAGGACATGAGCCACAGGTTCACCACTGACACAAGTGCCTGATGATCTGGGGCATCAGTGGAGGCACTGACACCAGTGCTGGAACTGTGATTACTGGAGATCACAAACATACACTAATAAAGAAAAGAAACTGAACATTCACCTGCCCGACTGTGGAAAAAGTGTCTTCCAAGAAAGCAGTCCTTGGCACCAAAAAGAGTGGGGATCAAGGAGCCAACAGAAAGAGAGGAAGAAGAGAACCAGAAGAGTCTCACTCTCATGAGACATTGCATGGGAGCTCTGGATAAAAGAACTTTCAAACCTTGATTTGGCCAAATTAGCTATTTTACAGGGAAGAAACTAAGGCACAGAGGGAAACTCTACTTTTTATAGGGAAGTAAATTCAGCCTGGGCTCCGTGATGCCTAAGGCCCCAGGGGTGAATGTGCTCGAACAACTCCTATCTCACCGCCTTCTGACAGCCTGTCCTAAGTACAACCATCTCTTTCTCCTTCCTATCTTATCTTCTTTACATAAGTAAGCACTTTTCAGGAATTCTCACATTTTCTGTTGTGTACAAAGAAGTAGAACGTGTGGCCCATGCTTCTCCACTGCCCATTCTTGAGCCCCACCGGATTATTGAACTTCTCTCCACAGCCCACGGTGCTGTGGAAAACATGTCTATCCTAATTATCAGGGTTGACAGGTGAAACAGAACCTCTTTTGGCATTTTTCCTGATACAAAATTTAAATGAATGCTACCTGATAGTGCAAGATGCTTTGCTTTCCCAAGTAGAGTATGGATTCTTTGTGGAGAGGAACACGTAAAGTTTTCTGCTGTGTCCCAACAAAGTTTCCACTCCTTTGAAAGGAAGATGTTCTGAAGTTGCCTCTCTGGCTGGGAAGGCTGTGTATATATCATGGTGGGCAGCCCGTGGTCTCTGGGAGAGACAGTTCTGACTTCCAAACACAGCTCTGCTGCTTACTAGTTAGGTAGCCTGGACTAAAAGACCCTCATTCTCTGAGCTCAGTTTCATCCTCTGCAAAATAGAGGAGCATCCTGTCTCCCCATCAAGAATACTGCAAAGACTCTGTGAGCCCATGCAGGTGAGGTCCCTAACACAGTGCTCAGCAAATAAGATCTTGAGTCATTAGCATGCTTGTCAAAGAGGAGAAAGGATGTGAGTCTAATCCATAAAATGGCATCAGATTCATGCCCTGGAGCTTCAGACAGAATAAGAACAACAGCCTCAAGTGCCTGAGACAGGGGAGTGCATCAGAAGTGTGTTACTTCACACAGGTTCTAATACAGGTGTCTGTCATTGCAAAGGAGGTGCTTTCCAGATGGATCTTGATCAGGACACATCTGTGTGAATTCACATCTGGAAGGCATCAGGCCAAGCAGTGAAGCTTCTTCTGTATTTCTGGCTGCTCCCCATTGCTGGCCTCCCCCTGAGCTCCAGCCTTCAGATCAGCAGCACCTCAGGGAGGAGGGGCAGCTACCTCAGGCATCAGCCAGCCAGGTACGACTGTGTCAGCAGGTGTCAGCAGGTGACAAATGGAGAAGAAAGTGAGACTGGCAAATGGGTCTAGGTGTCAAGAGGGTGGTATAAGGCAGGCCCAGTGGGTAACCCAGCAGGTGGCTAGGAAAAGGCAGCCTCCTCAAAGCAGGGACCCAAGCAGGTAAGGGAGTTGGGGCCCACTACACAGGCAGTGCAAAGGAGGCGCTCAGGTGTGGGGTCAGGGGTATAAAGAACTAGAGAGAGTGCGGTGTGCATGAGGGGTTTGGATCTAAGAAGGCTTCACTCATTTCATCAGCCAAAGAGTATGCAAGGCAGGGAGCTGGGTCATCTGTGCCTCAGGCCCAGTGGGCAGCAGGGGTGGGGGCTGTGCCCCTTGGGCCACCAGTGTCCCTGGGCAGCCCCTTCTGGCCCAGCAGGGCTGAGCAAACATAACTTGTCTCTTCTCATCAGCACTGTCAGAGCAGATTTGTGACAGCAGCACTCATCCATGCTTCAGGAAGTCAGTGAGGCTGGGAGCTTCAGGGAAAGGCCAGATTTAGCGATGCCTAATATGCCCAGATGATATCGAGGGACTTGCTGCCTGGCCTAAGCAGCAGAAAATGCTTAGGACTGGGATGGATGGGGCAAAAATGAAGCTCGGGTATGAGCGAGCTCTGTGGGGAGCCCAAGAAAACAGAGGAGGGATGACTAATGCATGTCCTCATTGGTGCTGGCTGTGCTCAGGAACAGCTCATGATCAGTGTATTGAGTCTGCAGCCAGGCCAAGCAGAGCCAGAGTGCTGTGATCATTTAGTCATGTCTGTCATGGGTGCAAGTTTGGAAGGCAACCTTATCTGCCATTGCTTTGCAAATGCCATTGCTTTGTGCCCGCCATTTTTGTTCAAAATGTTTTTAAGACATCATTAAGATGTCATTTTTTCTTCAGCATCAAACCAAACCAGGCAAGATACAAGGTTTCCATCCTAGGAAGATGTTGATGCTACTCATGGAGCTCTCATCCCTTGCTTGCCTTTTCGTCCTCCTCCTCTTTTTCCTTCCCCTCCTCCTCTAAGTCTTCCCTTTCCTCCCTTCTTTTCCTTCCCCTCTTTCCCTAACTTCCTCCCTTTTTGGTGTCTTCCTCATTTCTTTTTTCTAAGCTGCACAAGCAGGTGACATAGACTCAGGCCTGATTTCAGAATCAGGGTCAACCAGAAGCTGTGCTGAGGTCCTGTGCACCAAGACAGCAGGAAAACAGCAGATGAAGACAGCCACCAAGAATCACCCAGGACTGTGGGGCTGGGAAGGGCCCTGCATGGCCACGAAGCTCAGGCCCAGTATGGGTCTTTGGTCAGGAACAGGGGCAGCGCAAGTTATCTGATACTGCAAAGGCAGTGCCTTCCAGGATGGAGCTGGATCAAGGAATGTTTGGATAGAGACCACGTGATACCCAGGAGAGCGGAGGTAGTGACCAGACCAAGCCTGTTTTCTGCCTGTGAAACAGAAACTCCAGTCTAGGCTCTGCAAGGTTGTTGTGAAGACTCAGTTTCCAGGTCCGTGGCCCCCTGGTGGTGACTGGCAGCAGCCCACCTCACACCAGCCTCTGTGCCCCAAGGGGACACTTGCAGATTCCTTCCACCAGCTCCATCCATGAGACCCAGGGTCCAAGAAAGACAGGAAAGTGTTGTTGAGATCAGCCACCACTGGAGCCCCCCCCCCCCCCGGTCCGTTCCCAGGTGTGCCTTGGCTCCGCTCAGGGCCAGGGAGGAGGAGGCTGGGGCTCCTCTGTCACTGCACTTGCTTTAGAGCTTCGGAGCCCTGGCTATGGATGGGCATGATCACACCATGGGGCCCCACTTGGGGGCACCAATGTTACTGTGTGGCAATGACCTTTCCCAGCATCTATGGCTCTGGGGAGGGCAGAAGAGTGGCCAGGGGCACTGAAGTGGCTCAAGGACCTCTGCGTCCTCACCTGTGCACCCTGCCCAGCAAGATGGCTCCATCCCACATGCAGACCACCCACACAGGAGGGCTCTGCTTCCCGCAAAGGACAAGCTGACTTGTTTTCAGTTACATTCCCTCTCCATGCCAGTTAAGAGACTTTCAGTTACTCTCTGATGTACATTTGGGCCTCAGAGCCTTTGCTCAAACAGTTCTCCTGCCCAGAACATCCTGCCTGAGAAACTCCTATGCATCCTTAAAGACCCAATGCTGATGACGGTTCCTCTGGATAACTTCTCTGTTTGGTGCCCTGGCCTAAAATCCATATTTTGGAAAGGACAAACTGAGTGGACATGGTACATATGTCCCACTGTACAGCACACAGTAGGTGCTTAGCTAGCACGTGGACTTGCCCACTTGCCTCCACTGTGGCTGCCCAGGACTGGCCTTGGCTCTGTGACCTGTGCACATGCCCTCCACTCCACGGGTCACTTCCATGCCCCTGTCCATTGGGTGCCAAAGCTGATCTAGGCAGGGCTGCCTCCATGATGCCGTGTGGCTGTATGCTGTAGCCATGGAGGGGCTGTGATCACAGGGAGCCAAGTGGGAGCACCACAGGCCTCCTGTCGCCATGGAGACAGGCCCGTGGGCAGCCAGGCCCAGGCTGGTCAGTGAATGAATAAACGTGGCCCATTTTTCTGCTTTTGTTCAGAGCTTCCCTGCGGCTTCCTGCTGTCGGCCCCAGCTGTGGGGAAGGCAGAATTTGCCTGATATCGCAGAGCCGCCGCCTGGCAGCGCTGAGCCTGGACTGAGTCGCCCCACGCCAAGATTCATGCCCGGCGAACAAGTTGCACTTTGTTCCTGTGGGAAAGTCCGGCCTCTCAGGAAAGAGCGGCCCCGGGTCTGGGGACGCAGCAAGGCAAACAAAGCCTCCATCCGCTGGCTACGACTTGTGGGCCCCAACGTCCACCTCCATGCCCGGTGAGAGGAGGGATCTGCTTGGGGGTGGAATTCTGAGCCATCCCTTTGTTCCTTATCCAGTAGGTCCTGGAAGCAAACTGCCTGGCATAGGGCCTCTCTTGCCTGCCCTTGCTGTGCTTCCTACTGTAGGTTGCAAAGGAGGGCTATGCGCAAGGCATGTGGGCCTGGGCTGGAGTAGTGGCATGGACAGAAGCCAGCAGGGTCACCTGAGACCCACCAGAGGTTGGCTTAGCCTTGGCCCCCGCAGTTAAGGCCCCAGGGAGTAGCACGCACTCCTGCCCCTTCCCTGGTGCTGGGAGGAATCCTGATGACATGGTCCAAGGACAATGACAAGGAGTGACTTCATAGAGCACTGATCACATGGTGGGGCTCTCAACACAAGGCATCCCATGTTCATCTCACCAGATAGTGCTACAAGAGGAGAACTCACAGGCTCAAATTCAGGCATTCAGCTGTCTACAGGGAAACAGGAAGCAACAAACGTGAAGAAGCTATGTAGCAGAAGATGGGACCTGAGGTGCTCGGGGATCCCTGCCCCGACTGGTGGGTTCCCAGGGACAGCACCTCATCACTACTGTGGAAGGACGTGGGTCTGGCCTTGGATCTGGTGGATTTTGTGATTGCTTTCTAAGACAATTGGAAATCTGGATTTTGATGTGAAATTTCTCCACTTATGAAAATACAAAGCAAGTCAATATGTTGTTCATGGTAAGGTAAATCCATACATAAAATACGGGAACGAGAAACACAACATCCAGTACAGGAGTCACCTCTTGGAGACACAGTAAAGGGGCTGGAAGAGGGTGGCCAGGAGGTCAGTAGTTCTGTGTTGGTCTATTTCTCTAGCTAAGAGATGGGTGCATGGATATGTGTCACAGGATTCTTGATGCCTTGTGAGTACATTATATGTATGCCTACACAGCATCCATAACACATGATTTAAAAACCACCTGGGAACCAGATAAAACCTACTTGGAAGCCATATATAGTGTGTGATAGCTCCACTATTGCTGAGGGACAGATGTGAGAAAACTCAGATTCCAGGAGTCACACCACATGTCCAAGGTCAAGCAGCAAACCAAGGTGACTTTCAGGTCTGGGTCCTGTCAGAAGCAGAACCTGACACAAAGATTTGAACACAAGCAACCCCACAGAACAGCAGCTGTGGAGTGGCACCCGAGACAGGGACCAGAAGGAAGCTAGTGCAAGGGTGTGACCAAGCACAGTGGTCAGAGTTCTCCAGAGAGACAGAACAGATGCTCCGAGACATAAGAGCAGCTTTATAGTTATGGAGCTAAAAGTTCCACCACAGGTCACAAGAAAGCTGGAGACCCTGACCTGCTGGCAGCATGGCCCCACGCACGTCCGAAGGCCTCTCAGGGGAGAGGGAGCCTATGATGTGCCTCTCAGTCCAAGACTGGGAAGGGGGATACTGGGGCACGTCTTGGTGTTCAGGGCATAAGAGTGTCCCAGTTCCCAGAGAGGGTGAATTTGCATTTCTTCTGCTTTCTGTTCCATTGGGGCCCTAGGTGATCGGGCAGCGCTGCCCACACTGTGGCTAGATCTTGCCCACTCGGTCCCCTGACACACATGACAATCACCTCTAAGGCTCCCCTAGAAACATGCTCACTGACACACTTGGAAATCACACTTTGGCAACTGTATGGGTGTCCTTAATCCAGGGGAGGTGACACCCCAAATTGACTATCACATCAAGCAAGTGGCACCCTCAGTGAACCGGAGCTCAGACCTGCTGGGGCTGTGTAGTACCTAGTGCAAAGCATGAGCCTCTAGGTTTTCCTGCCTCAGCATTCTGCTCCCAAGGGCAGCATCCCTGTGGGAACAGAAAGAGCCCTGAAGACAGGAAGGCAGGGCTGACATGTAGCATAACAGAGTCAGGGTGGTGGGTTTAACCAGGGTGCTGGCCACAGCTGCTACCACACCCCAGCCGGATTCGAACCCCAGGTGGCTGGGTTTCTGGTACTGAGGCACCTATCTACTCAACATCTCTTCCCCAGGGACCTCTCTTCTCTATACCCACTGAACAAAAGTCTCCTACAGGATGGGAGAGGTCTAAGCAATGGTGTTCCAACAGTCCCACGTGATCCTGACCTATGCCTAAGTTCAAAAACTGTTAACCGAGAACAGAAAGAGCAAGCTCTTAGCCCAGCATTCAAAGTCACTGCCACACTCTGCTCCTGCCCTCCCCTCCCTTTCCTGTCCCTTCCCAGTCCCTTAGGTCATGGCCCTTCTGCCTGCTGGATTATGTCTCAGAGGAACTGCCAGCCCCAAGATGTGTGATGCTGGCAGAAAAGTCCAGGGCTGTAATTTCAGCCTCAGGATTTAAACTGCCCAAATTGATGGTTTCTGAAATTACTTCACTTATCTCTTCTTGGCCCTAAGATTGCTTTTTATAAACTGAGATGATGGAAATGTTTCTCTCTTCCACCAAGAGGCATAGAGGCACCCAATTCCATTCTGTAACCCAAAACATAAGCTTTAATTTTCCATTTCCTCCACGACTATAGTAAAGCTGTTAATCTTTACGCCTGCGCTCTTGTCCCCACCTTGAATGTCAAAGCAATGTGCAAGTGCTTGCTGCTTCCTGTGGCTCCTCTAAGTAGAGCCCTGCAAAACAGACGTGGACAGCAAAAGCCAAGGATCGTTAGGGCTCCTCGAAGATGAGGGACAATCTACATATTTATTGAGCATCTGCCACATGGGGCGTGGCACTGGGGCATGGGGACTCTGAGGAAACCCCAGCCCCAGTCACTGGGACACAGATGGGGCAGCATGTAATCTCCCTCCCATGTGGCGAGTTAGGCAGTACAATGCACAGCACAGACCTGACCATGTTTGTTGGCCCAGTGAGATGCAAAGTGCCACAGCAGTCATTTGCTCCTCCTCACCCCACCCAGAGGAGTCAGGATCATGCCTGGAACAGGATAGGAGTGGAGGTGTATCCACTCCTGTGATCCCACAACACTCTGGGAGGCTGATCTCAGCCTGGGCTAACTAGCAACCCTGTGAGACCCTGTATCAAAATTTAAAAAACTTTTAAAAAATTTTATAAAGGGCTGGGGATGTAGCTCAGTTCAAGGTCCTGGGTTTAATCCCCAGTAACCCTTCATCTCACCCAAAAAACAATGCAGAATCCAGCAGGGAAATTTTTCTTTTTTTAATAGGCCTCACTTTGCTTTGCTTTCTTCAGGCTTTCCCAAAGATCACAGTGCAAAGAATCTGAGCATGTTCAGTGCTCTGCAGAGTCAGCTCTATTTTCTTAAGGAGCTTCAGGCTTTCTGGGGACACTGGACAGTGCAGTCTAGTCAAGCACTAAGTTGTTCATGCTAAATATTCTGCTGTTCACTAAGAAGGTCCCTGGCTGGTGGGCATGGTGGTATATGTCTGCTTCCTAGATACTCAAGAGTCAGAGGCTGGAGGATTGTAAGTTCAAGGCCAGCCTGGACTATACAGCAAGGTCTTGTTTCAAAAACAGAAAAAAACATAAAGGTCCTGGTTCTTGCAGGGGTCATTCAAATGGGGGGCCCTGACCTTTTTAACATCAGACAGAGAAGCCCAGGGGTCATGCTGAGAGGAAGAGAGCACAGCCAGAAAGAAGTTCCTTAATCACCCTTGCTCATCTGAGGATGTGTGGGGACACAGCACACACTGAGTAAAGCAGAACAGAGGACCTTGGGACAAGTCATCCAATAGGGCAAAGGGGCCCAAGAAACAGCAGTTTTTAGATGCCCACTAAGGAAGGGTTAAAATCTGGGATGTTTGAAAACATGCACATTGTGTGAGGATTCCATCAGGATGACACAGAGGTAAAGACAGAGACACTATGAAAGTTATGAAGTTTCATCAGAGACAAAGGCCATGTTGACAAATTGTTTGGCTTGTAGTTCAGTGACAAATCTGGTGACAGTTCCCACCATGTGCCCTGGTGGGAACTGAGGATTCTGGTACCTCGAAACCCCCCAAAGACACTGAGTTGCCTGTGAATAGTATGAGGCTTCTGCCAGCACTGGAGCCTTGAGCCCTCCCATTCTCTGGGGCTGACATTCTCCCTGGCCTGTCTGCACTGTCCTGGACATTCTGGCTGCTGGCAACCTGCTCAGCAATTCAAAAAACTGCTACTAGCCACTCTCGGCCCATCCTGAGTGCCACCAGCTGAATCAGGCTTATAGAAGACCAATTCCTGTATTTACCAGCCCCCCAACAGTGGTTCTCAAACCTGACCATGCCCTGGAATAGCCAGAGGAACTTCTGAAAATACTCACACTGAGTCTCACTGGACAGATGCTAGTGGATCATGCTGGGTGTTTCCTGGGCATCAAGATTTCTATCAAAGTTCCCAAGGTGATTCTAATTGTCAGCTAAAGTTATGGTCTTGCCCTAGAAGGACAAGAAAGTAGGCCAGTAAACTGTTCCCTTTTTAAAAACTGACGATATACATGGTACAAGAAGGCCTGAGTAAAGACCTGTGTGTTTGCCAAACTTATTCAACTGTGGACCCCTTCTGTCTCTCAATACCTACTGCCGAACATCATGCTGAACACGTGTTAGGGTGCTCTGGGAACACAGTCCAGGGTCCACTGAGGAAGAGTTTTCAGACCAGCCATTCTGTAGCATGCAGGAGCCCTGGGTCACTGGGAATAGAGGCTCTTCAGAGGCAGACTATCACTCTAACTTTTGCCTCAATTGAAGACTGTACAGTTGATCAATACGTTCACTCTTCCTACCTGGAACCTGGCTTGGCCATCCGACTTGTTCTAGCAATGAAACATGAGTGGAAATGACATATGTCCCTTCTGGGTTGAAGTTCTAATGGCCATTGCTTGGCAGCACTGAGTCCTGTGTCTTCCTGTTGTTGGGGGGCAGTGACACCTCAGAAGGAGACTGCTCCTTTAGTCTAGGCTCTGGAGTGTAGGGGCCAGCCCACCTCCAGGGGAAGAGTAAGAGGAGCAAGAGTGAAACCTCAGTGGCTGCAGGTCACTGAGATAGCAGGGCCACTTCTTACTGCAGCTGACTGTACCAACTGAAATGGCCAGGGAAACGGCGCCAGTAAACAGACACACTCTCTGAGAGCAAAACATTCAGTTTAAGTGTCCAAACCATCTCCATTATTTGAATTTTTCTCTTGTATTTCACTAAAAGAGAAAAAAAGTGTTTAGAAGTGTTTTAAGTTTGACCTTTGTGGATAAAATCTCCCTTCTCCTCAGGCTGGCAGGGTCAACCAGAAGTTCTAAGTGTGTTTTTGCTTGAATGAGACAACAAAATGCCCTTCCTGGAGGTGCTGCCTAACCTTTAAAAATCTCCTTTCAGCACTTGGATGTGCAGAGGGAAATGCTTTGGGGGCTATGACTTAAAATCAGTAGATGTTATTTTTGGTCTGTGCCCAACACACATGGGCTCTTGGTCACTCATCTGGAGGGGAAACAGCTCCATCAAAATGTCAAGGCAATAACTTCCACAAGACCTTTCAGATCCCTGCTCTGGGGACAATAAAGCAGCAGAGAGTAATGCATATCTGGCCTCAGAAGAGAGGCCCAGAAAAAGACAGAGCTCATCTTTGCACTGCCCACTGAACCAGCTGTGTCCCCATGTTTGACACTCTGCAACCTCAGACAGAGCCTGTGACGCCCCCATCACAGCTTTCTTCCTCAGAGCATTTTGACCCCATGGGACTCCAGGATGGTTCTTTGCCAAGAAGACTCAGAAGGAGCCTGGATGGGAGTGGGGGCTGGCATCAGGTTTGAGGATATTATGGGACAGAAGTAAGCCCTAGGAGTCTCCAAGTGCTGCTCCCTCTGGGTGCAGGCAAGGACGCAGCACTTCAGACATTGTCAGGTCTGCCACCAGGATAGCTGGTCCTCAGCAGGGTGGAGTGGGCACCAGGCCTGCAGGGGAAATACCACAAAGTTCCTTCCTTCTGTGAAGAGCCCACCTGAAGAGCCCACCTTCTAGCAGAATACAGGGACTGCCCTTGCTACCTTCTGAGGTCAACCTCCCACCTCACTCTCCAAGACTGTCCCCTCCCCCCAGCGAGCAGCCAAAGGAAACAGAGTTGCCTGAGCAACTTAAACCTTGAGTGACTTGGCTTCTGCTGGCTAAAAGTGAGACCTGTGGAAACTGACCTAGGTGCCTAGGAAAAGAGGTACAGAAGGAGTGGGGGAAGGAGGCAGAGACGAAGACTTTCACCTTCTCTGTGGGTAGAGGAGCCACCTCACACTGGAGAAGAGGGTGGCATTGTGCTGCTGTTGAGAGTGGCTAGAGAGAGGAGCCCCTCTGATACTCAGATCAGTGCATTTCCAAGGAGAAGCATCTCTATGAGAGATGAGGAGCTTTCTCAAAAGTCTTCCAAACTTTGAGCGTCTGCTGTATTATAAAGAACCTCTACAAGCCAGTGCAGTGGAATCCTAACAGATGTGAACAGGCACACCAGAGATGATGTCCAAATGATCACTAAGTGTATGTGTGCAAGAAGGCTCAACCTCGTTTCAGATCAGAGAAGGGTGAATTCAACCTGAAGACACAGAATCAAAGGACAAAAATCACTGTGAACTGCAGGACTTGTTCATATCAGGTTAAAAACAGACTGACAGAACAGAAGCCTGTCTGCACTCAAGTTGCTGAAGCTCCTCCTGGGCCTTCTCATACCCGTCTAGGTACCCAGGAGCCCCTAACTCCTCTTCTCCTTCCATGCTCCTCAGGGAAAGGCTCCATCACCTTGGCCAAGACTTCACCCTTTTCTGAGCCTCAACTTTCTTCGCTAGAAAGCAAGACATTGGGACTATACACACCCCACAGCCCCTTTCAGCTTTTCTATCTGGGGACTTTTCAGACCTCACTGAAAGCAAAATTCCCAGGCCTCCTCCTTGCAGAATCGAGACAGATCTAGGTTCCTGTCACAGTTGGGACTCCTTACGTCTCAACAAGATCCTAGAGCAATTCTCTGATGCCTATTAAAGTTCACCCTCCATGGCTGTGGGTCCCACACATGGCTCGATCCAAATCTCTGGAAAGACACTGTTACAGTGTGCTTGGATGGCCCCACTTAAGCCTCATGTAATCATGGGCAGGACTGAGTCTGGCGTTTGTGATTGGTTTATTGTCTGGCACTGGGATTGGTGGTGTGAGCGTTATACTTGCCCAGGGGTGGATGTAAGGATGAAAAGAAGGAGTAGCTTTTTTTTTTTTTTTTTTTTTTTTTTTTTTAGGTTTGTACTTGCTGTTTCTGGTGGCCATGCCCTGCCACCCTGTCACTTGGGGCCAGCTGAGTATAGACTAAAACCTCTATTATAAAGAATAAATCTTTTTTTTTTAACTTTGAGCATCAGATATTTTGTCTCAACAGTGAGAGAAAAAAATAACCAAAACAGAATTTGGTACCGAGAGTGGAGTCATTGTTGAGACTATACCTAATCATGTGGTTCAACAGCCTTTAAAAATGGCTTATAAAAAGAGATTTAAAAGATTCAAAAATGCCACCTAAAAGAGTGGCTCTATAACAGCTTAGGCTGTTCTGCATGAGAGATTTTGACCAGAGCTCAAGAGACCTAAAACTGATAAAAAGCCTGCTGGTAAAGACCAGGCTTGGGAGGTTTCTGCTAAAAAAAAATACTACATTGGTTGTTAGACTTCACATGATGTGTGTTATGGCTTGGCAAAAAGTTTTTCTGCATTTTGTGCATGCCTATAGACTTTGCCTGAGACTGAGATTAAGGGTAACAGACGGATTAATCCAATTTCAAGGCAGTCTAATGTTGAGGTGGTTGCATGACTTCTACTGGGAGCTTTTAGACAGACTTATGTTGCAAATCAAGAGAAGGAGCACAACAGAATGATTTAAAATGTTGTGAATTTGGCCAAAAGGCTGTAGATTATAAAGATAAAGCTGAGACCTTGATTGCTAAAAACAAAAACAAAAAAAATTAAAAAGGTGGCCTGGGGTCATCCCAAAAAGCAGCAGGTCTCCACCTTTTGCAGCCTCAAACTGGCAAAAGTAAAAGAGTTTGCTCAAAAAACAAAAACAAAAATCACAGTGTCACATTCCAGCATGGCCACAGAGGCCACAAGAGATTCCAAAATGGCGGCAAAATGGCAGCAGCATATAAAAGCTGTTCCTTACAATCAAGTTCAGAGAGCTGAGTGATCCAGGCACTAGACCCCTGTGGCCAAAAAGAAAAAAGCCTGGCTACTTTTCCAGCTGATAGCAGACCTTGGCGGCATCAATGTGGCACAGGTTTTAAATTTTTTTAAAACAATACACAAGTTTTGAGGTTAAAACAGCTTCTACCCCAATTTCAAATGCCTAAAAGGCCAAAAAGTGCACCCCTAAAAGAGCAATATATAAAGATTTAAAGATAGAGCCAAAAGTGCAATAAAAGACCCAAAAGTTTAAAAAAGCCAAAAACATAGATCATTTTTAAAAAGCTGCAAAAACCAAGAAAAATGGGCTTTTAAATAAGCTATAAAAAGTAAAACTCGGGGCTGGGGATTTAGCTCAGCAGCATAAATGCCTGCCTTAAAGAGCAGGGTTGTGAGTTCAATCCCCGTTACCCATTAAAAAAAAAAAAGTAAAACTCCTAAAAGTGCCACTGTGGTTGGCACTTACAACCAGAGTGCTTCAGATGCTGAGGCTGGAACTCCAGGACTTAATGTTTGCCCTGCTGGATGTTGGACTTGCTTTGGTTCCAGTGCTTTGTATCCCTTGTTTATAACTTTTAAAATAGTAATGTTTATCTTGCACCTTTACATTTTAAAAATGTTTAACCTTGTTTCATTTATACAAGGAGTTACAGTTAAGAGTTTGCCATAGATCTCAAGAGACTTAAGACTTAGACTTTTCACAAATGCTAAACCTGTTAGGACTTTGACAACTCTTAGAGATGTACTGGATGTCTTTTGTATTAAAGATATACATAAGCCTTTGGGGGCCAGGGATGAAGTGTTATAGTGTGCTCGGATGGCCTCCATTTAAGCCTCATGTAATCATGGATGGGGCTGTGTCTGACGTTCATGATTGGTTTGTTATCTGGTGCTTGGATTGGTGGTGTGAGTGCTATTCTCGCCCAGGGGTGGAGCTGGGGTGCAGTGTAAAGGCAGGAAGAAGGCATGGCTTTTCTCTCTTGCTGTTTGTGCTTGCTGTTTATGGTGGCTGCGCCATGACACCCTGTTGCTTGGAGCCAGCTGAGTATAGACTAACACCTCCAACCTGTAAAAAAATAAACCTTCCCTTCTCTAACTTTGGGCATCAGGTATTTTGTCTCAACCACGAGAGAAGAAATAACCAAAACAGACACCCTGGCAATCAGTGTTCTACACAGCTTCACTTAATTCTTCTTTAGCATGTAATAGTCACACATTTATGGTGCATAGTGTGATGCTTCTGATACAAGCACGTATCATAGAATGACTAAACCAGGGGATTTAGCATATCCACGACCTCAAACATTTACTAAATCTTCACAACTACAGTTAACAATACTGTAGCATACATTTGAAAATAAGCACAAGGAGGATTCTGAATGGAAATCAGCATTTTTAGACACCTCCTTGGAGATTCTGATGTATTGAGATATGAAAAACCTGGGCCTCTTGCAGGGCTATTTCTGCAGGCCCAAGCTCCCCTAGTTGGGACTCAGGTCTGTCTTCCTAATTCTGCCTTGGTTACTTTATACCCACAGTAGAAATGATGGCTTCACAGAGTCTTGGACAGAGACACTGGCCTGGAGCAGTGTGGCAAGGCCTGATCCTGGATCCACATCAGGGAGAATTTGGGGCTCTGTGGCTCCTGAACAGGGCCTCTGAATGAGGGAGGCCAGATCACCCCACCTCATAAATCACAGGCCAGGAAGCGCAGGGCAGGCAGATCTGCCCCTGTATATATCAGGCGTTAAATGCTTCACTGGTGCCCCACAAAGCCAAACTTTGTGAAGCAGGGCTCAGGGGAGAGGGTGGGCAATGACCAGAAATTAACCTTGGGCTAGCTCAACCCCAGGGTCTCTGCTCCACAAGTCTCCTCACTCAGGGGCTTGAAAAACAGCTTTTTTTTTTCTTAAGAGGGTGTATTTGGCTCAGAGTTTGAGGGTGTACAAAAGGCCCTCAAAAAGGAGGCAGAAATCTATTCCCTGCCTGGCCAGAAATAGCGCTTGGGGAAGTTGGGCTGAAGCCAAGGAACAAAGCTGTCCCAGGGGACCTCAGGGCCTCTGCAAGGGGAGAAGGGGCTGCAAGCTGCAGGAGAGGCTGTGAGGGACACTGCAACCTCGGGAAGTCTTGGGACTGTGGGTTTTATTTCAGCCTCCCTGGCAGCAAAGGGTGCAGTTTAGAACCACATAGGGGTGTCTGAAAAGCCTGCTGGACCGGCATCCCATGTGTGGGCTCCATCCTAGGTGGAGTGCTCAGGCAAGGCTGCAGCCATCAGAGAGGGAACCCTTGACTTACTCATCTCCCAGAAGGAACACAAAGGCTCTCGGTAGACACCAGGAAGTCCTGACCACACCCACTGCCAAAGTAGCCTTGCCAGCCCAGGGGAGTGTGGTGGGGAGGATCAGGGCTGTGCACAGTAGCTGAGCAGTCCACAGAGCAATACACACCCAATGGCATGCACAGGGATTATGGTGGGGGCCAGCAGCACCTGCCCACTAGGTACTACCCTGGGGCTCAGAACTGTGGGAAGGACTGATGTCAGTGCCCAGGGTGCTGGTGTACTTCCCAGGTGGGTTCTGAGGGTAGGGTGAACCTATGAAAGCAGGAACAGGTGGCAAAGGACCATGATGGGGAGTGGGTGAGTATATCCTCAAGAGATGGGCAATGGAAGTGTAGGGAGGATGCCCAAGCAGCCCAACCCAGCCCCATACTCAGAACTCATGCATTTGTACTCTCTTCCCATGTCTGCACTATCCAAGTCTGCTATCCAGCAACTCATCAGGAAGTGGAGGAGAAAGCCAAGACTCGGGGCAGTTAAGCAGGTATCCAGGGAGCAGGGAGGATGGGAGGCTAGGTGGACTCTTTCTACAATAAGTAGAGCCCCACTGCAGCCAGCCCAGTATGAGAGAGAGATGACCCCATGCCACAGAGGTGTCTCTCCTCCTGCTTCAAAAGGATCTATGGCAGACTCAGCCAGAATGAGTGCTCAATTAACTGTACTTCGTAATCTCCCTGTGAGAAATGCAAAGGCATCTGGGAAGCAGGAGAAAGAACAGCACTTCCAGCCAGTCCTTGGGGTTCCAGATTTGTGGCCAGAGAAGGATGCAGAGTTTGGGGTAGTGGGGAAGCATGCTGGGCCCGAGCCCAAGGCTTTATTCTATGAGAACAGCACAGATACCCAAAAGACAATGAAGGATGGAACAGGAAATGTTCTGGAAACAGGAAGTGCAGGTTGATACCAATAGTTACAATATTGAAGACTCTTGGCCATCTATGGAGAGCCAGAAGGGAAAAGGACACTGGGATTTGAGGTTCAACCTGGAGAGAGCCTGCAGGATAATATTGAAAAGAGATTGGGGCTACAACCTGGTTAATCACAAAATCATAGGATTTCACTTCTTGAGCCTCAGTGACCTTATCTGCAAATTGTGAACTATAATCATTTTGCACCTACCTTCTAGGGCTGGCAGGAAGGCTAACTTGGAGAAGCTATTGAGAGCACCTGGTATAGCAGGCACTCCACTCCACTCTTACTGACCCTGGAGGACAGGTGGTTGTGTTGTAATCAAATCATCAGTAGCATATGAATGCCTATTTACCATGTACAGACTTTGCCAGATGCTCGAGACACATTTGTGAAATCGCTCAAACAGAAAGCTAGGATCAAGAAGATGTGGAGCCTGGATAAGCTAACCCACGAACAAAGGAAGGTCCGTGTGGGCAGTCAGCAGGGCACAGTGGGCACACTGCCCAGGGGCATGTGGTCAGAGAATCTAGGTTAGAGGGGTCCAATTTTGTGAGTACACAGGACCATCAGGTTGTGGTGGTCCTTGAGGTCTTGCAAGCCATGAGCATGGCTGCACTGGGATGTCAGCCCTGTAGCCTGCATGCCACTGCTCTGCAGCCTATGTCTCTGGTTGGCATGGCATATCCGTCACGGAGTGCTCCCGAAGACCACTCCAAGTCCCCTTTCTCAATGAAAGCTGCTAAATGATGTTGAACAAACTTCCATCTTTGTGCTCATGGATGAATCCAAGAAGTCGAAGCAGCAGGAGTGAGAAAGAAAGGCCTTTGGCTGACACAGTGATGCTGCTCTCCAGACTGTAGCCTTAGACCAGGTGGGGCTTCCACGTATCCCCTGGAGCATCTTGTCCCTCCTCCTAGCTTTCCCTCCTCTGAGGATCAGGACTGACTCAGGAGGGGCCAGGGGCTGAGTCTCCAAATTTGAGAGCTATAGGACTATGGCTGAGCAAAGACTGAAGGTAGAAAGGGCCACCAACAGCCCCTGCTTCAAACAGTGCCTCAGTTTCTCCATCTGGATAAGGTAGAGGATGATGTCAGCTCCCCAGCAGGCTCTTTCCTAAAACCAAAGTAGCTAACCCTGCTGCAGGGAAGTTGGAGAACACACCTGTAGCAAGCAACATACCCTGGGGTCTGTCCCCATCGGGCCTTCTCTGGGAAGAACGGAGGCTGCAGAGCCGAGGTTGGAAACCTCTGAAGGTCTGACAGGAGCACAGCTCCATGGGGCATATTGTGCCACTCCTCAGAGGCTCCCTGCCTGTGCACTTCCAAGTGTGCATTGTTTATTCTGTGTTTCCACCACCCAGCAACAGGTGTCACTTCCCCCATGCCACCTCCACCATAGTGCAGGAGGAATTAGAAACTTTTCTCCGTCGACAAGTATTTTTCTGGTATTCTTTCTGTTTTGTGTTTTGCTTCCTCCAGGATGCTATACTCCCTTGATAGTTTCTTCCCTGTCATCTCCCATTTCCACGCGTGTCTTTGCACTTTCTTACTTTCACTCATCTTGGGGTTCTCTCCTCCGGAGAGGTACAATTGCAGTCTCAGGTTGTTCTGCATTCTTTGTCTTGTGTGCATTCTGACTAATGATACAGGCCTTGATAGGCTGGGCAATGAGTCAGATTGAACTTGCAGATAGGTTTTAAGAAGTGATGGAAGTGTGGCTCATATAAGATACAAAAGCCATTACTGAGACTGTTTAAGAGCAAAGTCTTCACTTTTTGTCTAATTTGTCCTTTTCAACGCCCCTGGCTTTTGGTTCCTGTGGATACTCCTAGCCATTACATTTGCTCATTATCCGGCCAGAACAATTTCTGCCTCTTACTACCACCTGGCGTCAAATCCAGGAGCTAGTGTGCAAGCTGTGGTGCAGGTAGCAGAACCACAGCCAGCAGGAGTCAGGAGAGGAGTCAGGAGGTCGTAGCCAGCACAGATGGTGAAGGTGGAGGTCAAGGTCCAGGCATGGGGACTGTTTAGCTGAAGACGCAGGGCAGTAGTGGCAACAGTTAAACAGTTGCTGAGTTCGTCAGCTTTCCTACTGTTGGTATGAAATAGTTAACACCCTCAATCTAAAGGAGCAAATGGCTTATGTGGCTCTGTTTCAGCCCCTGATCAGCTGACTCCAAAGCAGAAACATCACAGAGGAAAGGAGTGGCGGACTGAAGCTGCTTACCTCGTGGCAATGGAAAGCACAGGTAAGGAAAGAGCAGCTATAAGAGGTCTGCCCTCCGAACGCATGCCCGAGGGACCTCCGGGCCACACCCAATGGCACATCCGGCACAGTAGTGGATGCATTCACTGATGCGTGCAATGGCCCACAGTCTAAGCACCCCTCCAGGAGTCCCGCAATCCAGTTAAGTTGACAATTATGATTGAGCTACGCAGTTGCTAAGATAAAACCTGGGCTGGGTATTGGAATGATGACTGAAAGTAAAGATCCCAGGGCCAAAATCTTCACCATGTGCCACTTTATACAACCCTACTCCACCAGGCAAATTACATAGGCAGTTTTGAGAGCCAAATCCACGCATATAGACTATCATTTTTTTTTTCACTTCTGTGTATTTCATCTCGAGCTAGACTGAAATGTTGGGAACAAGATCCCTTTCTTTCTTTCTTTCTTTCTTGCTTTCTTGCTTTCTTGCTTTCTTGCTTTCTTGCTTTCTTTGGAAGTACTGAGGATTGAACTCAGGAAGCATTGAGCTATATACTCAGTTTTTTGTTTTTTGTGTTTTTGAGACAGGATCTTACCAGGTTGCCCAGGTTGGGCTCAAGTTTGTGATCCTCCTTCCTCATCCTTCTAAATAGCTGGGGTTATAGATGTGCTTCATGGGCCCAACCCATCTTCTGGTTTAGACCTATGGGAATTTAGGCATAGAAGAAGGGTAGATGTTACAATGTCCCTAGAGTTGGTAAATATGGGCTTGGGCACCAACACTGCTACTATGGCTGTGTTTTAGTGCAAGTTACCAAACCTCTGCACCCCTAGGTTAACAAGCTGTCGAGAAATGGCTGGACGTGATTAAATATAAAGCAGAGGAGACTTGGGCTGCCCATAATAAGTCTCCATTGTTTTCCATTATTAATCTGTATTTGTTTACTAATGGTTTTTCTTGAGTGATTTATTTATTTTCAAATGTCAGAGCACAGAGGCATACAAATGCTTTTTTTTCAGTTTTTATTTTTTATTAGTACATGTTTGTAGTACATGATTACATTCATCACGGGGAGTTGGTACATGTATGTAACACATTACAATGATTTTTTCCATCCCCTTCCATTCTCCTCCCTTCCCCTCCCTCTATCTCTTGGCCCCCTTCCCTATCTCCCTATTTTCTATTATCTTTTATTTTGTTCTTTATTTATATTTTGGGTTTCTCACAAAAAAGAAACCATGTGGTATTTAAACTTATGTGTATGATTTATTTCACTTAAAAATACTATCTCAAGGTGCACCCATTTTACTACAAGTGACTCAAGTTTCTCCTTCTTTATGTCAGAGAGTATTTCATAATGTGTAAATACTGCATTTTATTTATGCAGTCATCTGACAACAGACATATGAGTCATTTCCAAGATCTGGCTATTAAGAGTTGTGGTGCTATACACATGGATATGTATGGATCACTTTCATATAAAGACTTTAACTCTTTCTCTGGGTCAGTCGGAATTTCTAGTTTTAGTTTTTCTAGGACCCTCCATACTGGTGACTGTACTAGTTTATATTCCAATTGACAGCATAGAAGATTTCCTCCCTCATATTGGCAGCCTTGTCAGCATTTGCTATTATTTTGTTTCTTGACATCATGGTTTTCTGGAGTAAGACAGACTCCCAAAGGTGTTTAAATTAGCACTTCTGATATTTGGGGATGAAAGAGAGACTCAGGAAGCAGGATGGGAATGTTGGTGGCAGTGCAAATCAGAGATCTTACAACTTGCTCATTCAAATGGTCACCTTGCCTTCTCTAGCAGTTTACATGAGCTGCTGTAAAAACACTTCACCACCACACCACAACTTCACACACTGTGAAGCCACAGACTGCCTTCAACAACAGAATTTTATTTTCATTCAGTTCTGGAGGCTGGAAGTCAGATTCAAGCAGAGTTTCCTCTGAGGTGATGCTAGGCTATCTCTCTCTCCATGTGGTTATCCCTCTGTGTGGAGACCTCAGGTGTGTCTGTTCTTACAAAGACACCAGTCATTGGACTACAGACCACCCCAGTGACCTTATTTTGGCCTTCATCATTCCTCTAAAACTCCCACCTCCAAATACAGCCACAATTGTGAGGACCAGAACTGCAACATATGGAGGCAGCACCACAATTCAGGCCCTAACACCTTCCACTCCTGCTCACTACACTGCTGCCTGCAGTTCCGTGCCCTCTACCATCTGCGCCACGTGCTCAGTTCCCAGAGCCACCACAGCCCATGAGCTCCAGGCACTGGCATCACATCTGCCCTGATGTTCACAACACCTGTCTCCTCCCTGCTCTGCTGAACAATGCTGTGAGCAAGCTCACCTCACGCAAAATTCCAACAGCCCCTGTTTTCTCTCGCCAGGTCTCACCCAGACCATACTAAAAGTGTCCCAAAGAACAGCATGCACTTTCACAATGGCACATGATGGCAATGCTATCCGTGACTCTTACCCTGAGAACTCTCTTCTTATCCAAGGCCTTGCTCCGGGCAGGGAGAGTTGGCTTGGTGTGGGACATCTGCATGAATGCCCTATAAGGCAGCACCCCAGCCTCACTCTTAGTGCTACAGACTGATGTCAGACCCACAGGAGAAGCCCATCCTGAAGCCCTGACTCAACCACACAGAGAACTCACACTCTCCTAGCTTTGGCTCCTTGCCTTCAGAAGAGGGTTCCAGGAGGCCAGGAGGCAGAACAAGGCCAATGCAGATGAGGTGGAGTGGGGGAGGCAGCACTCCCTCTCCTGAGGAGGTGGTGCACTCACAAAGGAGGTGACTCTTCAGCCCAGGCTTCAGTGTCCATGGCCAAAAGAAGCCCCTGCTTGCCCAGGGGGCCTACATCCTCGACCTCACCTTCCTCAAAGACTCACCTGCTATTCCCAGCAGGGTAGCCACCTGTGCCTCTGCTATTGCTCAGCATTACCTCTCTCTGAATTCTGTGGCCCTGTATCCAAATTCCAGCCACTCCCTACCCTGTTCTGCTCTGCTCCTTTGGTATGGAGCTTGGGGCTCTGAGAGCAAACCCCAGGGACAACTGGCACGCCTAGAAATCTTTTGGAAAATCATCTTTATCTTGCCAAACAGCAGTGATGACTTTAAAAACTAAATTTGTCCCACCCCTCGGGGCATCCCAAAGTAACAACTTCAGAGGGTGAGTACAACGCTGAAATGGCAAGGAAGCCAAGGCCATGAGAACTGATTTATACAGGGAGTGGAGAATGATAGGAATCGAATGGAGGCATGAAGATAGCCTGGCAGAGACTAAGAGGCAGTACAAGATCCCCTACGCATGCGCAGAACAATCCCCGAAAACCCTGCACACCGACTTTCAGAAGAACTCAAGCAGGTTTTTGATAGGACGACCTGGGTGTGCCACCAGCATGGGAAATATGAAAAAGAGACAGTTGCCATGAAGTTTCCCTATTGTTCCTCTTCACCATGCTACTCGCTAGGGTATGTTTATATGTTTATCTTTATTTTTTCTCCCTTTTTACTCAGCTCAAACTCTCTCTGCAGAGCTCATTTATTTCCTACCCTTCTGGGGTTTTTTTTTTCTTCTACCTTTAATAAATGTGAGGCTTTGCCACCATTTACGCTTGCTTCATTCAGTTCTTCCTCAGAGACAGAAAAGACCTAGAAATCACTTCTAAGAGGTGACTTGGGGACTCCAGCTCCCCCAAATCCAGTAACAAAGCCACAATTGAGATGTGTGTCAGAATAATGATGGTTTCAAAATGATTCTGTTCTGGGGGAGTTCTGGGAAGAAGATTATCGGGCCCAAGGAAGATGAGAGGGCTGCCTTTAATCCCCTAGTGCTGTGTCATGTAACTGATTTCTGGGAAATATTATTTATTTGTGGAATTAAAACAGTATTGGCTATGAATGGCTTATTGAAAATAAACAAACAAAAAAGTCAAATTTGGTATATTCCCTGGACACCTGGATGGCTAAGGCTGCAACTTCTAGCCTGTGGCTGGAATGGGGACCCCATGCAATGTGGAGAGGGCTGGGGAGAGTTGGAGCCCTCATGTCATTCCTAGGTGTTCTGTCTATGCAGTCACCACTTACGATGGTTGACTTTAGGTATTTCGACTTCACAGTTCTGGGCAAGCATACACATACAACCAGTGTGGTTTTCAACGTCACTACAGCTTCCAATAATGTTTTCAGCACTTCATTAGAAAGTGGGATTTATGTTGGTTGATTCTGCCCAGGTGTAGGCTAAAGTCTGTATCCTGACCGATTTAAGGTAGGCAGGGTAGGTATATTAAATGCACTTTGGACTTTTAACATTTTCAGTTATGGTGGGCCCTATCATAATCAAGGCCTATCTGTAAGTGATTGCTCCCCAGGCTGTCTCTCCTAGGTGCTCTTCAGGGCTCAGTTCCTCATGTTTTCTCCTGGTTATCTCATCCACTCACCTCCTCAGCCTCAAGTCCACCTCAGCCTCAATGATGCACAGATATATCTCTTCCCCTGACTTCTCCCACAAGCTCAACCCATGTAGACAGGAGCTACTGGACACAGCTACCTGTACGTCCCATAGAAAATACCCACCGAACACTTTCACTGTCAAAGTCACTATCTTCTTTTCTTGACATCAGTTCTCTTTCCTGGATTCCCGAGTTTGGCAGCAAAGCATCCATCATTTGCCCAAGCCAGGAGTTGAATACTGCCCTATACTGTCCCTTTTCACTCATTGTTTCTTGCCAAATTCAGTTGGTTCCCTGGAAAGCTCTTTCATCTTCAGCTCCTTGTGCCCCCCCCCATTATTTTCTACCTAATGTAAGACACTTTTATATGTTGCCAGGGCAACAGTAATAAAACCCTCATCATCACCTTCCTTCTCTATCAAAATCTTTCACTTCACTGCCATCCAAGTGGCTGTTAGTGATTTTTCCAGAACATTAAATATCCATTGTGGTCAATCTCCTGCTTCTGCAAGTTCTAGATGACTAGATGAGGTGCTGCAGGAAAGCTGGGACCTCATATACCATTTTTAGGAGCCAGAGGCCTGGCTCACACACCAAGCTGGACGCTGAGGAGAGTTTGATAAAGGGATTACTGGCAAAGGTATGGGCAGAGTTGAAGGAGGGCAACAATAAGATGGGGCTCCCAAGACAAGAAGAAGTGGGAACCACAGCCAGGTAAGGTCTAGAAGGTCAGGAGAGGGAGTGGTTTCCTTGACTCAGACAGAGAGCTGTCTGGAGAGGGTGGCCCTCCAGCAACTGTGACCTGGGGTATTCTGCAACTGCTAATGCTCTGGAAGTTGAGCTGGGGTGATAAACACCCTAACCTCTATCTCTTCACCCTCTAATCTCTTGTTAATGTCCCTCTTTTGCCACCTCTAGCCAACAGCCAGAGGCACAGATGATGCTGAAGCAGCTGGTGTGCAGGCTCAGCCTTCCAGGGCATGGAGCATTGCGGAGGAAGGCACTCAGTGAGCATGAAGAGGGCAGTGGAAGACACCAGCACATGACTGCATCCCTAGAACTCAGGGATCACCACTCAGATAGCGGGAAGAACCAATGAATCAGCACCTGTTTCAAAAGCACAAGTGGGTGGTAGCCCAACATCCTAGCTGCCACTGAAAGTCCTCATGATCAACCCAAACCCCTTTCCACGTATCTCCTTCCCCAGCTCCTCTGAGGACACAGCTCCCCTGTCCCAGCCACAGTTCAAATGAGACCTCCACTGGGAAGCTGTCCCTTGCTCTCAGAAAATTAGCCACTGTGTTCCAATTACCTAGTCCTTGACTTTATTATAGTTTGCATTTTTTTCTATCCAAATTTCTTTACATGTCTTCCCACCACTAGGAGCACCAGAATATTTACCTCTATATTCCTAGCATTTGATGTATTAGGTGCGTAGTAAAATGTTAACTAGTAAGTGAGTTTAAAAAGACAGGATAGAATTATGAAATATAATCATTCCTAATATCTACATTGGAGGCAATGAGTTTTTCTATCCCTTGTCAAAAATAGTGAAGGATTATATACCCTCTCATTTTGAAAAGGAATGCAATATCTTACACATTTTATATCAAATTTTGATTTACTATTGTTAATGTGTAATGAAAGCACCAAGGTAAAAGATTTAAAAGGAGCTTGAATTGAGAGCTAAGCAAAGTCAAACACAGGGAAGTTGGCACCAAGGGAAAATTCTCTCTATTGGCAGTAGAGTGTGCCAGCTTGCAGTTCCTCCTTTGGCATCGCAAGCACTGTAAACCTAATGGAATTGAAAGCCGCTGTTTGGAGGCAGAGTTTACAGTCCACTTACCGGTGGAGAGGCATTTTGTGGATGTAGGCTATGAAACTTGTTTTCATTTCGATGTTTTTAAAAATCTAATTTCCATGCAAATAGGAAAGGATGTGTTCGAGAGTGTCGACTTTGGGGTTTGTTTGAGAGTCAAGCGGCATGACTAATATTGGGGGTTGGATGATGTCCAGCAGCACTTAAGAAATTCCAGTATTACAAAAGAAACCAAATATGTGATGAGAGAATCCATTGTTCCTGGCCATTAAATGAGCTGGCCCTGAAGAAGAGCAGCACTCTGCGCTGTCCACAGGCTTCTCAGCAATTCTGCTCCCAGAATCTGCAGCCATGGAAGATGACCCATTGTTGGATCAGTGGTTAAAATCTCACTTAATCCAGTGCTTTTAAAATGAGACTTTAAGCATTCCAAGGCATTGTAGGCCTGGGGGTAAGTCTCTGCTCACAGGGTCATAAGAAGTAATTCATTTTTGCATTTTCTGCTGTAAATAACACTGAAACCTGAATTTTAAAAGCTGTGGTAAAAGAGGAAGAAAAAGATTTAGTTGCCTGAGATCACCATCCTGCCTAAAATAGAAAAAGATTCATGAAAACTGGTGAGGAAGTCCTGACATCTCAGCCTGCCACTGAAATGCCTCAGGATCCCACCCAAAACCCTCCCCACACACCCCCTGCCCAAACTCCTCTAATTAAGTTGTTTTCGGATTGGCACATAAGAAAGGTTTTTATATTTGAATGGGGAAAAAATGAAATAAGAGAGGTAGTTGCCTTTGCAAGTTCCCAAGTTGAGTAAGTTTGGAACAGTCTGTTACCTCATTATGCGTGTTAACAGCCATGAACAGTTAAAGGCTTTTAAAATAACCAGTTTGAAGTCCCCATGTGGAGAAGCAAGCAGGGACCAGGAGGCCCCCAAAGCAATTTCTTCCTAATATTACCCTAGGAACCAACTTTGGCACAGGCTACATTAGAAGCCAGCAGCGATTTAATAGGAGAGAAGCCGTAACTTGGATTTGCAATTTACCCTATTTTATTCTGAGTCTCATAGCAACAGTTTATTTCAGAGTAGCTGAATAATAGTTGTCATCACTTTGGTAAAGAGAACTTCCTGAAAGAAAACATTGTAATACATACACACATATAAAATTTGCTCTTAGTTACACACACTGGGTCAATGGCCCCAAATCTGCACTCAACACTGTCGCCCCAAGTGGCTATCTCCATAATTGCAGACCCCAGTCATGGCACTCCCCTGGACTCTCAGGCCCATTCACTATCAGTGAATTTGATTTCAGAAGACTCCTGGTTTTTGCTTGTTCTAAGGTGCACTGACACAGGGGCATGAGTACCAAAGATTCTTTGTCTTTTCTTCCCTGATCTGAAGGGCTGGCTTCATCTGAAAGGTTGATGCCTGTTGATCTCAGTCTTTGTTTCATTCTTACAAGTGTGCACTCCAAAAACTCAGGATTTGCATTTCAGTGTTCCCTGGTATCCTGGCAAACACCTGCAAGGTTTTAGTCTCTGAAGAGAGAGGTAGCGGTGGAAGGAGAGAGCCAGGTGGGCACCAGGGAGGGTAAGGTAGAGAGAAAGGAGGAAAGGAAGGGCAGACAGTGAGAAGGCAAGAGAAAATAAGAATGTAAGAAGGGAAAAGGGGGGGGGAGAGCCAAAGGGCTGAGATAGGAAAAGTGTAAAATGGCAGGAAGATAGGGCCTGTGGCCCCAGGGGTAGAAGTCAACAAGAGGACTGGACACCACCTCCCTCTGACTCAAGTCCAGCAAATTGTTAAAATCAGCACTCTGACAATGCCCATCCCAGCCAGAGTTACCTCCCCCAGTAACTCCGGGAAGCCAAGACAGCCTTTCCCCCAGATGGAATTCAGCAGGGCTGCTGGTCAAGAGATGACTGACTCGCAGGCCAATGGGAGTAGGGGTGGGGGGTGCTGGCTTATTGCTGGCCCTACACCTAGATTCTGGGGAAATCTTCTAGCTTCTGACTCATGCACTATTTAATTTGTTCCAGCTTCCAGTAAGTCCTTAGGTTGCTTTTTGTGTGTGTGATTGAAAGAACTGATTTTCTAGCAAGGTGTCTTAACCCATCAGAAGAGGCTCAATTCCTGGCTACTCTGGACCTGGTGGTTAAATATGTATAGCACTTTTCCCAAGATGCCTGGAGACACCAAGCAAACTGAATTTTGACCCCATATTAGTAGAGAAGATAGGCTTAGAAAAAAATGCCACTGACATTCCAAAATATATCCCTGCCCTACTAAAAACAACATTCTACATTTGCATTTAATGGCAAATAAAATGCTTTCACACACTTTTGTAATTTTTGCCCACCATAAAGCAGTGAGGTGACCTTTCAAGACTTTGCACATTGGCCACGGCGAGTATGTTGATAAACTAAAGCAAACTCTGGTTCAGGAAGCTTAACATGGACCTGATGTTCATACTGCCATGTGGAAGGGGAAATGTTTACTCCATCATTCCTAAAAACTCAACTTGCCGGCTGGGGATTTAGCTCAGTGGCACAAGCGCCTGCCTGGCAAGTGTGAGGTTGTGAGTTCAATCCCCAATACAAAAAAAAAAATCAACTTGCCCAAATAAAGTAAAATAGTACATTGGAACAGTACTATACTCAAAAAAGCAAACAAAAAAGTAAACAAATAACTTTCTACATAATTAAAACTATCTTATAAGCCAGTAATCCAACCTCTGGGCATATATTCAAAGAACTCAAACTCAATAGGTCAAAGGAATGCCTGTGACCTCATTTATGCATTATTCACAATAGCCAAGGTAGGGAATTAACCTAAGATTGCATCGGTGGATGAAGGAATGTTTTAAAAAGTATTTATTCACAGTGAAATATTATTCAGCCTTAAAAAAGAAAGAAGTACTAGGCCCTCTGGCCTGCACAGCAAGACTGTGACTATAAATAACAAAAAAGAGGAGAAAAATGAAACCCTGTATATCCTGTCATTTGTGACAACATGGATGGAATTAGAGGACTGAAATAAGCCAGTCATAAAAAAAATGTACAACACACGATCTCACTTACATGTAGCATCTAAAAAATTTTGTTACAGAAGTAGGAAGTAGAATAATGATTACCAGAGCTTGGCAGGTGGAAAGGAAGGAAATGGGAAGTTGTTGATCAAAGAGTACAAAGTTTCAGATAAAAGAAATTAGTTTGGAGATATGTTGCATGGAAGAGTGTTTATAGTTGATAACAGTTCATTGCATATTTCAAAATAAGAGTAATGTGCTCCCTGCAAACCGACACCACACACTGGCTGCCACCAGCTGGGGGACAGCCAGATCCATGCCTTTCCCCATGTGTCAACATCATTCACAGACAGCAAGGGGAAAGAACAAACATTCACCAGGAGATAAGCCCTTCCTACAAACCAGTGCCATGCACAGGTCACCACTAACACAGGGACAGCCAGCTGTTTCAAAGATATCAAGACATATTATGGTAGTCATTTTGGATTTACTATTGTCTTCTTTTTAAGTCCTTTATTACATTCATTGTTTTGCTTTTATTGGTTCTATTCTGTTCTGTTCTGTTTGATTTTTACTATGTCTGAAGGTATCTGCAACTATTTTGAAGATAGCAAGAAGCATTATGGTAACTATTGTTGATTTTGTATTGTTTTAAAGTCCTGTATCACTTACACTGGTTTGTTTTGACTGATTTTATTCTGCTTTATTTTCCTTGGTTTTATCCTCTTGAAAATAAAAGAGCAATTCAAATGCCCATGATAAAAAAAAATGGAAAAGAAGTGAAGTATATAATAGCTTGATTTAACTGTTGTGAATTATATATATATATATATATATATATATGAATCATATTTAACTCCCCTATATAAATCTATACAGTTATAGTTTTTCACTTAAAAATAGTATTAATTTAAAAACACCAATCTCACATAATCCTAAAAATAATAAGGAAGTATTACTTGTTTATTTTGAAAACAACATAACTGATTCCAAAAACTGACAAGGATAGTGCAAACAAGGAACGTGATAGGCCAATTTGCTCATAAAGACAGATACAAAAATCCTGACAAAATATTAGCAAGCTATAGATAGTGATATATGTTGTGTGTGTGTGTGTGCCTGTGTGTGTGCAAAAGTAGAATATATCATAGCTGAGTAAGAGTTAATTTTAAAATACAAAGATCATTTAACATTCAAATAAAATATAATTTATATTAAAAATTTTTATCTCAATATGATTTTAGAGCAAATCTTTGATAGAATCAATATATATTCACAATAAATCCATGTTGGCATTAAGAATAGAAGGTAATTTCTTTAAACAGACAACACATATATTATATTAGAGGGAGGGGACTAAGGCAAATAAAATGCTGCTTCTTTTAGGTTATTAATAAAATTGAAAAACATTAAGCCAGAGTAATCAGGAAAATTAAAAGAGAAGATTTAAATTACCAATATAAGAATGAGAGACAGAATATCACTGCATATTTTATACAGATAGTAAAATGTTATTAAATGAAATGAACAAGTTTATGCCAATAAATTCAACAACTTAAAGTAGAAAAATTCCCTGAAAGATACAAATTACTGAAGCTTGCTCAATAATAAACATATATCCTAAAAAGATCTATATATATTAAATAACTTGAATTTGTAGTTAAAATCCTTCCTGTGAAGAAAACTAAGCCCACATGGCCTCATTGGTAAATTTTATAACACATTTAAAATATTACATCAATTAAGCTGGGTGTGGTGGTGTATGTCTGAAATACCCCTACTCTGAGAGGCTGAGGAAGGAGGATGGCAAATACCAGCCCACCTTGGGAAATTTAATGATTGAGACTTTGGCTCAAAATCAAAATCAAAAATAAAGGGCCAGGGATGTAGACCAGTGTGAAGGCCTTGGTTTCAATCCCTGGTACAGCTTCAGATACTGCCCTCTCAGAAGATCACTGCGTGGCCTCCCAGGCCTTCTTCTGAAATCTGGGTGGAAGCCTTCCTGAACCTACAACTCTTGCATTCTGCATGCACCTAAAACCAGCACTATGTGCATGATGCCAATGTGTGCTACCAGCTGGAGCAGTAGCCAGGCTTCCTTCTCTCTTGGCTGTAGTGATCCAGTGCCTATGAACCAAATCTCAAGGAACAACTTCCTTAGACCACATGGTGCTCTGCAGCTCTCTTCACAAACAAATCTTTAACTCTGGCAATCCTGAATCTGTAAAAGCTGGTTCTTGCGTTGTCCTCAGGCCAATTTTTCTGTTGACTTCTGAAGTACTTGGTTATTTCTTTCTAGTCCTTTCAGCAAACAATTTCTGTTCCATTTTTTTAAAATTTTATTTTATTTTATTTTATTTAAAGAGAAGAAAGAAAAACAAAACAAAACAGAATAAAGGGTAGCCACAATACAGAATTCCAAGGAAAAAAGGAAAAGAACAACAACAAAAAAACCTAAGAGATTATTACTTGACAAATTACATTCTGACTTCTTGGAAATAGTTGTTCAAATTATAAACTTAAAACATATAAAGTAGACATTCAAACAGTGAGTCTGTTAACAGTTCTGTTCCACAATCTGACACAAAAAACAGCAATATGGTCATCCATCTTACCCACTCAAATATACATTCAATTATATCAAAAGGGTAAAATTAAGCACAACAAAATAGAACAAAGCAGATCACAAGAAAGCAATGTAAGGGACATAAATTCCAAAACTAGACAATTGGAGATATTCACTCTCTATCATATTAACTCTTGTTTTCTTCCAAATAGTTGTCCATATTGTCACATACAGGGAATTCACATGAAACAACATAGTATGGAATTGATCTGAGCAGGACAAGGAGGGTGTTTCAGGTCTTCAAGACCAGACAATAGGGAAGCTGGGAATGGCTGTCATAGTGTCTCTCATTCTCCTAAAAACAGCTGTCCATACCTTCATGTGTATTGAACTTAAACAAAACAAAACAAGCTAAAATCACTTGAACAAAGAATGATAATTTTGCTGGATTACACATCATGACATTATGGAATCAGCACTCGGTACTGTAGTGTCTTTTTCTTCAAAGTAGTTGTTCATTTCAGCATGTGTTATATAGTTGGTTCTTGTAAACTGTTTATAAGCTCTACACATGCATGAGTCTCTACATGTATATCTATCATTTCTGTATTAGAAGGAAAAATGAAACAAAGCAAGATAAAACAAAACAATTCCTAGAAAAGCATAAAGCAAAAAAGTCATATAACCACAATACAAGGTGATCTACAGTGGTTACCATGATGTCTCAGCAGTATATAACAACATTAATAAAAACAAAGCATTGGAGACATTATAAGACTTCAAAAGCAAGTAATAATCAAACCAGAGTGGATATCTTAATGAATCTTGTCATCTTCAGTGTAGTTGCCTATACTCTTAGACTTGGTGCTATTAATCATAACAGATATAAATAAAATCAGTCAATATAAAGTAGCACTCTAACAACCCAGATTCAAATAAGATCAGTCATAATAAGACAGTATAAGTTATAAAGGGCTTCAGATTAAGTTGATAGGAAATTAGGGATGATTACCATAATATGTCCTCTTATTTTTGGGATAGCTGACCATGTCCTCAAGTCTAGCGTAAGTAGACAAACTGAAACAGCACGTAATCCATCCAAGTGGAGTGATGAGAATAATGTAAATTTTAAATCTTGTTACCCAATTAACAATATCCTCTGCCTTCCTTTTTCAGACAATTCCTCCTCTTTCACTCCCATAGGGTGCACTGCTTGTTTTGGGTCCCACTGCCTCCCTATATAGAGCATCTCAATGGACCCTATCTCCTGATCTACTCTGCCTGTGTTTCTCTCTGTTAATATT